>CM044900.1:45107257-45329144 GCA_024500145.1 Gentiana dahurica var. dahurica
AGAGGCAAGGGTTTGACTACTTCATAAGATGAAAATTGTCAAAGAGTTGACTAGTCAAACAACAAGAGTCGTATAAGATACGATTGACAAAGAGTTGTCTACCTATTATGCTATTTTCGGCCCACCAGCCAAAGCGGGGGTTGGGGTAGTTTAGTGGGATCTTGTCCACTAAAGAAATTAATAATTCTTGAAAGTCAATTGGAAGTAGTTGACTAGTGGGAGCAAAATCATAAACCAAAAGACCATTTTTGATTTTGCGTGTATAAACAACAACACTCATTTATTTTCATTTTATGTTGTAGTTTTAGCAAACTTTATATTTATGTTTTATTCTCGATTAGTAAAACCAAATTATGACTGTTAATTTTGAGAAACGTTCTCAAATATGGTTAAGTAATTTTAATCCTTTTAAAATAAGCAATGACATGAGCAATCCCGTTATAGTAGTTAGAGACAAGGAGACTACATATTTGATGGAGTTCTCCAAGACTTTAATTATTAATGAAAGCGGAAGCTCATGATATGATTAAATCATTTGAAATTAATTTCAACGAATTAGTCATATATTGGATACGATCCAAGATGATCATTCAATCATACGATGACAATTAATTCAAAACGTTGGATAAGAATGACCACATCTAATTTTGGAAAAGTTGTTTTCAAAATTGTAAGATTTAAGTATCGACTTAATTCTATCATTGCTTAAAGGTTAATTAAATAGTCAATGTTTTGAATACGATTCAAAAGGATAAATAAACTATTTAATAAACTTTAGATTTTCTTTATGAAAGGAAATCAAAGACATAGCTCTTGTGATCTTTCTTAAGTCTTATGAATACTACACTAAGAAACATTTTTCAAGTGCTTAAAGGGTTGAAAAGGAAAGTTAGGGCATGTGCTTAAATAGAGAACTTATTGAAGTTTCTATTATAGGCAAGTCTGTTGAGATAAATCTATCTAAGTTCAAGTCAACTCTTAGATATATGATATCTTACGAGTGTGATTAAATTAGAAAGATTAAATACAGATATGGAAGGTGAAGCAAATGTTGTAATACTTACCATATTCTGGATCTAGTAAACTGATAAGGGAACTAAATAAATGTTATTATGTTCCGGTTCTTATGAAGGACATACTTTCAGTTATTTGTTTGGATTTAGTAGACATATTCAATTGTAAAGAATAAATGTTATTCCAATAAAGTTGGAAGGTCACTGAATCTAACATACTAGATTGATGTCACTATATAGTTGATATATGTGATAAGATCTCAACTAAATATTTGTGTGGCTGTTATCCTTAATATTTGTGGTTGTTCTAGACATAGTCTCTCTGGAAGGAAAGCGTGTAACTAAACGTCATTCTGATGATGTTGAACCATATGATTATGAATCATGTGGGTAATACGTATCTTATCTAAAGATGACTAAAATACCCTTTTATGAAAATGTTATAAAATCTAGAAAAATTGTCTAAAGCCTAAACATACTGATGTTTGTTGGCTTATGACAATTAATGCTACAAATAATTGTTTGTAAATCTCTATGACTATTTTTAGAAATAGTTGAATGTACTTATTGAAGTACGACAATTCGGAAAGCCCGAAAAGTTCGAGCTAGTACGAATATGAGATTTATGAGCTACTTAGGAATTAATCTTCAATTGGATTGAAGTAATTAATACCTAAAGGGTGTTTCAGAAGTCGTCTGAAAGGAATAAGATTCTCCCTTGAAGGATACCATCTTTGGGATACTCAATTAGATTGTGTTCCCAAAATGGAAATAACACTTTATATGATAAAGGTGTGACGCAAGCCATGCGATGTATCCCTTACCCGTTTCGGGATAGTGCCCTTATACTTAACCGAGTTCCAAAGATAAAGGTTGAATAGATTCCATATTAGATATGGGAGAGGATAATGTCAAATCTATCCTAACCGATGATTTGAAGTTGTCATAGGCAAAGTCAAAAAGGCTTGGAGCCTAGTACGGCATATGAAACTTTGTGGAATATCTTAGCAAGTACGCTAGATATTATTTACTCGTCCGCGGAGCAAAATGTGTTTGTCTCCAAACATGCTGTCTTCTAGAGGAAGTGTTTCTTCCAAAAGAAACAGTGGGAGTAGATTTAGATCTCAAATGTAGTTTGAGAACCACAAAGATATATTCAACCAATGGGACATGAGCAGACGCCACATAACGATGAGGTGTAGAACACTGCTCAGAGCACACAAAAGTTCTGCAAGTCTGTGGATAACCTCAAGCCTAAAAGGCTGCCGGTATGTTCATCTTGAAGAATGAACATCTCACAACTTATGAAAGAATGTTTGAAAGACAAGATTGAGAGATATGGCTAGGAGCCATAATATCTGAATTAGATTCCATCAGTGACAACCAGGTTGTGAACCTAGTCTGTCTTACCTAAAGGGAATGTCCCCGTAAGGCTGAGCCCAGTTCTATTCAGATAATACTTGTTATAACTTTGTATCATGACTATATGATAGTGTTGAAGACGTTGGGCAGACAGCTCGATGTTCATAGACGATAACATGATATGTGAGCCCACGAGATCCATTTATGGACTCAAACAAGTTACTCTAGACGATTTCTTTGTTTGATAATCAAAATAGTTTGATTTAGTCAAAAGAAGGATATGCCTATGTGCAGGATGGATAGTGGGAGTGTGTTACGATTTTTGAATAAGGTATTAGATATCTCTCACAGGAATCATCACCCCATGTCACAGTCAATTAATGTTTGGTAGTTCAAGGTCTTTACGAAAGCACTTGGATTAGCAGTTCTTAATTTTGGAAATAAAAATCTATAGCGATAGATTTAACTGCTGTTAGATTATAGTTTACCTATATAGATGTGATGCTAAAAGAGTTTAGCATAGATCACGAAAGGAGATACTGCTAGCCGGTGTTCTCAAGATCTATCTATGTTAGGACGTTAGTCCTAAAGATAAGGTGAAAGATGATCACTACTACAAAAAAGCATAAAGATCACGGTTTTTAAGTGTGATATATTTACATTAGTCACGGCTTCCAAAGTGTGGCATATTGAGGTGTGACATAAAGTACTTTAACTCAATCACAGTTACAAACTGTGATCTATTATAATAATTATCACACTTAAAACCCGTGATCTATTATAGTTGGTATCACACTTAAAAACCGTAATCTATTATAATTTCATCACATTTAAAAACTGTGATCTATTATATTAGTTATCATAGTTAAAAACCGTGATCTATTATAGTTGTTATCACACTTAAAACCGAGATCTATTACAATTAAAACACATTTAAAAACTGTGATCTATTTTAGTTGTTATCACACTTAAAAACCGTGATCTATTATAATTTAAATCACACCAATAAAAGTGTTTTTTTTTTCAAAAACAATATATAAGCACACATATTTTTGTCTTTGTTGGGACTCGAACCCGGATACTCCGGATTAACGAGCCACACTTATTACCACTAGACCGATGTTTTCTTTCTTCTAATTTTCGACCACACTAAACTAAAATCTCATTATAAAATTCCATATTATTTTAATCACAGTCAAAAACTGTGATTGATTGATTTTTTGTCTCATTTTTCCTAAAAACCGTGATAATAAAAATCGTGATATATTTTAGTTGTTATCACACTTAAAAACCGAGATCTACTATAATTTCAACACATTTAAAAACTGTGATCTATTTTAGTTGTTATCACACTTAAAAACCGTGATCTATTATAGTTGTTATCACACTTAAAAACCGAGATCTATTATAATTTCAACACATTTAAAAACTGTGATCTATTTTAGTAGTTGTTATCACTCTTAAAAACCGAGATATATTATAATTTCAATCACACCTAAAAAAGTGTCATCATTCTTTTTTTCGAAAACGAAATAAACGCACACATATCTTTTGTTGCCACTGGGACTCGAACCCGGATACTCTGGATTAAGAAACCACACTAATTACCACTGGGCTGATGCACACTATATTATCATTTTCAACCACACTAATCTAAGATATGATTATAAAATATCATATTTTTTTAATCACAGTTAAAAACCGTGATTGATTGATTTTCTTGTCTCAGTTTTCTTAAAAACCGTGATAATAAAAACTAGGATCTATTTTAGTTGTTATCACACTTAAAAACCGAGATCTATTATAATTCAACACATTTAAAAACTGTGATTTATTTTAGTTGTTATCACACTTAAAAATCGTGATCTATTATAGTTGTTATCACACTTAAAAACCGAGATCGATTATAATTTCAACACATTTAAAAACTGTGATATATTTTAGTAGTTGTTATCACACTTAAAAGCCGAGATCTATTATTATTTCAATCACACCTAAAAAGTGTGATCATTCTTTTTTTTCACACCTAATAACCGTGATAAAAAAATTTAAGTGTGATATATATACATTTTACTTGTCTCGGTTCTTTTAAAAGTGTGATCCTTGTCTTTAGATAAGTGTGATCTATATCTCTTTTCTTATTAGTGGAAATAATTTGTCTCACATTTTCTATAATTGTGACAAAAATATCATGAAATCAGTCACAATTTAAAAATGAGAGTAATTGATATAATTTATCTCGCTTTCTCAATAACCGTGACAAAAATATCATACCAATTTAGTCACAGATTAAAAGTGTGATAGTTTGGTATAATTTATCTCGTTTTTTCAATAACTGTGATAAAAATATCATATCAATTCTGTCACTGTTTTAGATGTGAGATTGATATATATAATTTATCTCGCTTTTTTAGAAACCGTGACAGAAATATCTTATCAATTCAGTCACAGTTTAATAATGAGATTAATTGATATAATTTATCTCGGTTTTTCAATAAATGTGACAGAAAAATCATATCAATTAAGTCACACTTTAAAAATGAGATTGATTAATATAACTTATCTCAGTTTTTCAATAAGCGTGATAGAAAGCTGTAAGTGTGATATATATATTTTCGTTGTCTCAGTTTTATTGAAACTGTGATTGTTTTCATATCTTAAGTGTGACCTATGTCCAATTTTGTAGTAGTGGATGCTTATGGAAGGTTTCCTTCGCTACTGCGATAGGAACCATCATAAAGGAAATGCCGGATGTTCATAGTTCATGAACTGTCATGAGCAAGTATGAAAGTAAATCTGGTGAATGTCGAGAATATCCTTAAACAAGTTAAGGACTATTTCCTAGTTTATTGAAGCTTGGAAGCGAATAAATATAGTTATACAGACGTATATCCTGAGTCTTACGAAGGCGAGTGGGAGCTACGGTCTGGGTTTGCAGTCACTTTGATTAAGTGATACAGTGAGCTGGAAATGTTCTAGCCTATGGGTCGCTGTAAATTCTACAACTAAGCCAAAACACAGTAGTGCCTTGAAGGCGCAGCGGGAGCGGTACATGGATCTAGAAGGTTCATTCCTGAACCTTATACGGTTCTTCCACATTTTCTATATAGTTGATATAGTAAGTGGATTCATTGCTGAAGCAAGGACCAGGGTCTCGTCAGAGATTCGTGTGTGTGTTGAGGCGGTTCCTTTGACTTGGTCATTTGGAGCGTGATATGAAGATAGTCTGAGTCCCCACGGATAGCGATCCGTTTATGGCTAGGGCTAGTTGCGAGTATGGCATGAGATTCTTGTGTTTCAACTTGGTCTTGTGTGTGCTAGTGATTGGTTTTAGGCCAAGTGGGAGATTGTTGGAATAGTGTCCTAAACCCAATCGGGTTGGACCGGATCCGACCGGGTCGGATCATTTCTACTATTTCTTTATGTTTATACATATATTAAATGGCTTTTATGTTGTCATATATTTGTTCTTCTAAAGAACCAATTATGAATTGTTATATGATAACGTCCTTAGTATTAAACCGTGATAGAGAAACCATGATAGGCGATTATGGTTGATGAGATCTCTAATCACTTTAATAAGTTTGATACTTAAATGTCTCTAGGCTGATGTACTATTAAACAGGGCATTGATAGTATAAACAAACTAGCACGTATTGGATGTCTTCTGTCTTTAAGGGCAGGGATAGATCTCGTCTATCGAAGTGTAGAGACACTTGGACTGTACGTGGGCGTGTATTAGAGAATGCGTACGTTAGACTGACCCACTTACACGGATAAGTGTCACACTATGTGGCGGTTGTGTAATTATCCTTAAGACCGGAGTCTTCATGGCATCACGGTGTGGATTGTCATGCTTTGACACTATTGAGGTTTCCCCTAACCACGGGGCGATCATGCGGTAGTGATTGGGTGTGATATTGAAGCATGCGGAGTATACATGATTGGTCGTCCGGGAATCGCGTATCCTATGATTGGGATCGAATATCCGAAATGGCCTTCTTATAAGGAATGTCTTACTCTCGTGAATCTTTGCAAAGTGGGAGTAAATGAGTTACTTCGAGAGAGCTTGATATCCAGATTATAAGATACGGTCGTTAATGTTTGACACTCGACGTACGACCGTATGGATATTATTACAGCGATAGGATTGTAAGTTACACGGTAACTGTTTCATATGAAAGGTAGTAGTCATTGCATTTGACTCTTCCGATGATTGGGGGTCACGGTGTGTTGCTAGACGCTATCCCGTGATCGTTAGGCATGAAGGGCATTTTCGTAATTTGCACTTTGTGTCTACGGCCAACATATTCGAAGCCTATCGGGTCACACACATAAGAACATCTAGCCGGATTAAAATGTGGTTATAGATGATAACCAAATAAGGAAAGTTTATCTCGAGACTATAAAGGTTATAGTGGTAAATTAATATGGTGGTATTTATTTATTATGAATAAATTAAATACAAGATATTAATAGTATTATGTTAATTAAAGAATATTCCGGAAGCCAATTTATGGCTAAAGGTGGCGCAATTTGTGTGTGTATAAGATACCCTTGGATTGTGCAATTTAATTAATAGTATTACCAAATATTAATATTAGATATTAATATATATATATCCAATATATATATGGCGGCTAAATTTATGTATGTGATTGACATACGTAAATGCCAATTGATCAAATTGATATATTTGATGTTTGGATATTAATAGATTTAATTGTGTAATATATATGTGATATATACACATGTGTAAATTGATTTATGGTAATAAAATAAATATAGTCAATATAAGATATTGACAATATCTTGGAAATATTCAATATAAGATATTGACAATATCCTAGATTTATTTGATATGAGATATTGTAATAAATGAGATAAATCAATCAATTATATTTTCCTTATTTTATTGGAAAAATGTTTTCTTCTCCTCCACTCTATTGAGGCGCCACCTTCTACTATAAATAAGAGGTGGGTGTCAAGCTCTTTAGTACATCACAATTCCAAGAACTAATAGTTCTTGTGTAAAATTAGAGAGCATCCTATGGAGAGTTGGGGAGAGGGGAAAAAGGCCGGTCTAGCAACCGGAGTTTTCCAGTAGCAATCCATGATGGGATTCCGGCGGGCTGTTCGTGTGGACTAGCGGTAGAGGCCGAACACTTGGGCGGCTCTATGCAGAACTACTCTCCTTAGACGGTCAAAGCGTCGATCTTATAGATCAACCAAGGTAACCACCGTCTACTACTTGTTTGTTTATTGCTTAAACGAAGTCGATCTTAGGTCAATAGGAAATAAATTTTTGAATTCCGCTGCGTTCCCGCGTAGATTTCCTAACAAAGCAGACATCTTTCTCATCAATAAACAGATTTCTTGATGAACCTGGACGCTCCGATACCAGTTTGTTATAACGGATCGATGTAGTGATGGCGATTGTGAGTAAAGATAAACAATTAACAAGTAAACAAACACAGAAACAAGAACACAGATTTAACGTGGTTTCCGGCAATACAACTAAAATACGTGGCCAACAGAAAAGAAAAAAAAACATAATATTCAAAAATTCTAATACAACTAACTGCCCCTGATAATGATCAATCGATCCTCATCTAATTAATTAATATATAGAATAGAGTAACAATATGATGATTGCAAAAGTGTATTGTTGTGGTAGCTAAAGAAGGATTTTCATCCCCCTTAAAATGAAAAAAAGGATGCAATAAAATATCACATACGTGACCTAAATCTCATTTCCAAAAAGAGGAAAGTTGTCAGCAACGATAGGCCTATATAAATGATGACAGCACCCCTGAATTCTTTCAACACCTAAATCTCGTCCATCTCTCTCATCTAATCAGCTAGTCCAGTAATTAATTAATTAATTGTTGATTACCACGTACCGATGGCAATTAACATTTCTTCTGTGTATCCACTCATATTTGCCTTGTTTTTCGGAAACCTGCTGCTGCAGGTTAGGCCGGAAAATGTAAATGCGGCTTTGGCGGCAGATTGTAATCCTCCGGCATTGGATGAAACCATAAACAATAAGCCACCTACACAAGTATGCTGCAAGGCACCCACTTACAGAGGTATAATTAATCTATTGATAATTAATAGATTAAAATAAAAAGGTGCAACAGAAGCTTTTCATTTTTTTATTTTTATTTTATTTTTGTATATATATTTTCAAGCTTCAAAAGAATGTGAACTTATTTATGGTGGAACATGCATCCTAAATGAAAATTGACAGCTTGCCTCAGATATTGTCTTAACCCGCAAAATTGATACCAAGGCAGGAGGAGAGGGGGAAAATCATTTGTAACTTTGACAAGTCCTGAATCTCAATAGACATTTTTTCACTCTACCTAAAGAAAAGAAAAGAAAAGAAAAGGCACAAAACAGATACATAGTAACTTGCTAATTAATTTTTTAATTTCCTTTATTTAATTTATAAGGGAGGATGGACGGACGGTTCACTTAATTAATTGCTGAAAGATTGTTTAAATAAGAAAATTAAATTAAATAAAGAAATTATTCCCTTTCACGCAGATTCCCAGGCCTTCAAAGAGACTAAGATGACAATATTCATCCATCGTATCATGGGAGGACGTAACGCGACGGCGGTTGTTGTTGCGGGTGTTGAAAATAACTGGGGATTCAAAAAATTTGGGTCTTTTGCTGTGGCGGACGATCTTATTACGCAAGGATCAAAGGTGCAGTCTAAAGAGATTGGAAGAGCCCAAGGCATGTACACTGTGTGCTCACGGAACGGCGTTGTCCATCCTTTTTACCAACAAGAAAGATCGTGGTAGCACCTTGGAACTTCAAGGTGTTTATGATGAGGGTAGCAAAGTGTCTGAAATTCCAGTCATTTCAGGCACTGGTAATTTCAAACTTGCCCATGGTTCTGCCACTCTTGAAACGGTCTACTACGACCGTTCTATTCCATATGCTGCCATCAAATGTATAATTACTTTAAAGCATTAATAATTAGATCCCATCCTGATTAGCGCGCTTTGGCGCGCATAATTAATTAATGTCGTCTTACTTTTATCATATGTGGTACGTCTATCTTGAATAATTGCCCAATATATATATATATATATATATATATATATATATAAAATTATTAATTAATGTCGTCTTACTTGAATGTTTATTTGCCTTTATTTTGGTTTTAATTTGATGAATTCGGTTCACCACGCGCCCCTGAACATCTAGTATATATATCACTCCATTGTCTTTAGAAAATATAACAATCCAACAAATATGTTTTTATTTGGCGTGCATAATGAATTTATCACCATAACAGGGTGCAAAACATCACGACAAATATCATCACGCATGTCTTTCATACGTCCTCTTCCAAAATTATTTTCTTCCAAACTCCGGTACCGTATTATAATCGAATTAGTTAACAAACATTTAATGTTATCATGGAAGCAAAAATACCAAGCTTAAATATTTAAACAAAAAGTTTTACCATTTGAAACCAAAAGTCACTATTATAATAAGAAATAATAATAAATATTAATTTACCAAAAGTTGAAACAACAGAGAGTACTAATAAATATTCAGTTTAATTTGCTGGTAAAAGGGACGACAATTTTCATTAATTTTTAGACATATAGGACATATATACACATATATACACTGGATTTTCCGGACAAACTAAGACGTTATTGTACAATTAAAACCGACCCTATCTAATGCGTTTCGGGTTCAAATATCCGTTCAAAAAAAAATAAATTCACCGTTCCCCGGCAATGGCGCTAAAATTTGGTGTGTCGTTTTACCACCAAAATTATATACCTTCTCACTCTCTAACTACATGGTAAGTCGGAGTCAATCCCACGAAAAACAAATGATTATTTTATTCAGAACCTAATAAAACAAATTTTGTAGGGTAACTTTAAAATTAAGCATAAAATCACAAAGTAACTTTAAAATAATAGAGGAAAAATCAATTTAAGAGGATTCCAGCTAAAGCCATTATTTTCTCTCTTTTTTCATTTTGAACAACCAAATATTTTTCATTAATCACCAAGATGCTAAAAAGTTTACAAAAATTTTTTAAGGTGCAAAAATACAATCTCCCAATTACCAAAATAAAATGTGACCCAAAGCATAGCTACTGCAACAGACTTCCTATCGAAGTGTGCATGTTACCTCCCAAAATCAACAAATTTCACTACCATTTCTTTTAACAAAAAGCAACAGTAGCCAACCTTTGAAATTATGCTGCTGCCGACAACGGATTTGACTTCCATTCTTCCCACTCCAGCTTCCTGAGTCCCTTGAAATTTGATAACCAAGAAAACGAAATCCTCTAAATATCTCTGAATATCATTTCCGGATTTAAAACATGGAACTGAAAAATGACTTTCTTCCTATGCAACCAAATTACCCAAGCCGTGACACCAACAATAGCTGACCATAAACAATATGCCAAATTCGAAGAGACACTCCTATGTCTCACAAGAAAAAAATCGTAAAATGAGTAAGCATCTAGCCTATAAATCTTACACCAACTTAGAATATGCGACATAATCAACAAAGACACGTCACAAGCATATAAGAGATGATTAACCGATTCTTCAAACTCATATCATAACGGACAAAAAGCATCATGAATTGCCACTCCACGACAAATTAGGTTCGGTTTGTGGGAATTCTTTTGAGGCTTGCTTTCAACATAAAAAGATTCACTTTTGAAGGTAACATCTTATTCCACCTTGCAACTTGATCATTAATCAAAAAAGCATTTTTGAAAAAATCCAACTCGATCAAATTTCACAAAGAAGCCACCGAGAAGCTTCCATTCAAACATAGATTCCATTTCAATTTATTTATGACCGGCATTACCACAACTAATATAGCATAGCTATTAAATTCTCCAACTCACCTACCTCCCTTCCTCAAAACCCTCAACCTCGGACGCCGAATCCTAATAATATTAATTTAGTTCTTGTTGGACTTTATTAAAACGATATGTGAATTAATTGTTTAGTGGACTATTAAATTAGTTGGGCTAAATAATTAAATATGTGAAAAAGACTTTTTTCATAAACTTGGCCCAAATGTGTTATAGCCGAAAATTAATTATGACTTGGTCATAATAAATTAAAAGTGGCGCCTCCTACTTAATTATTGACTAAGAAATTGTTTTCTTGTGATTAATTAAGACATGTGCTTAAATGTTTATTGGATAAATATTTTGAAAGCATATAATAAAAGATAAAGTTTATTCTAGGATTATCTTTTATTAAAAGGATTTATTTTGTTTGATAAATAAAATCATTGGAGGACAAGATTAGCTCTTCTATATAAAGAGGCTTTTCCCAACACAATATACGAGAAATCTTGGAGATTTTGTGGTGCTCTTCACACCTTCACAAGTTTTTCCTAATTGCGTTCTTCAACTTGGATTTTGAGATCCAAGAGGTATGTCCGATACCACGTTAGTAATACCATCCGCAACGGAAGCGATTTTAAGGATCTAGATCTATATAATACACGTAATAAAATAACTAGATCTATATCTACAAGGGGGTTGTAGAACATACCTCTTGGATCTCAAAATCCAAGTTGAAGAACTGCAATGGAAAGAACAAACAAGGTGTGAAGAGCACCACGATCTTCCGTACGTGTGATCCAAGCAACTCCCGTGGAAGGAAATTCTCGACTCGAATCCTTCCGATATGCTACCCGGAAAAAATCTCCAAGATTTTCCCCTTAAACCCCTTGGCCGAATTTTTCACTTCTTCTCTCTAAGAGGAGATGTCGAAATTTGTAGTGTGTTAAAAGGCTTGGGAGAACTCTCTTTATATAGGAGAGTAAAACTTAACCTCCAAGGATTTAATAATTAATACAAAATCAATTATAATAATCCCATTAAATAAAAGGTAATCCCATAATATTCTAGAACAAATCTAGAATAATATTTATCTTTATTTCTTACCATAAATATTTATCTAATAAATATTTTATGCACATGTCTTATTAATACACAAGAAAACAATTTCTTGTTCCAAAAATAAGCATGGGGGGCGAAAATTACACATATTGACCTAGTCAATATTAATTTTGCCATAACACAATAATTGTGCCAAGATTATGGAAAATGTCTTTTCCACATATTTAATTATTTAGCCCAACTAATTTAATAGTCCACTAAACAATTAATTCACATATCGTTTTAATAAAGTTCAACAAGAACTAAATAAATATTATTAGGATTCGACGTTCGAGAATAGATATGCTATATTAGGAGGCACGTCGGGGACCATGGACTAATAATCAGCGGCTCCGATAAATCAAATAATTATCTTACGAACAGAATAATTATATTCGATAAATCAATCACAGGAATATGCCACCATAATCCTGTGACTGCACTCCTCCGATTATGAGATTATATTTATCTCCTCACGATAATAATAAGCGTCCATTGATATAATCATTACATATGGATTAATCCTCCATAGACTGTTCATTCTAAATCGGAAGTTACCGTTAACCCTTTTTAGAACCTCTTATCCTTATTTACCATTAACCCCTAGTGATCAATTAATTCATACAACTCACTGGTAGCTAATCGGTGTAATATGAACTCCATCGATCGATCAGTTTCTAGGATTAACAAATAAGGGAACTGTCTATCTACTTCCATAAATGGAAGGAATGGATTCCGTATCTGTGATAACACGGACTACTCACTCAATCCAGTACAATGCCAAGATGGGTAATTCAGATCACAGACTCAGTGTAATCCTTAACCGTCAAGTCAAACTTCATACTGATTCAAGCAGTTGATTGTGATCACCTCAGGATTAAGATATATCCATAAATATGATCATCCATTGATTCGATAAGAATTCTCGATTACGGAATTATATCGTGAACTCTAATCAAATCGGTCCAGCCATATATGATATATCTATCATAAATAAATGCCCCATTAGGTTCTCTTAACCGAAAGTCCGGATAAGACAATCACACCTATTGTGTTCTGGGCGCATTAATAGCACGTTAAAGGAGAGACCCGATACTCTCGATTAACTTCACTACGGGCTAATTGTATTTTAAGTACATCTTCACTAACTCAATCCTCCCGTGTATATACCATAAACCGAGTTAAGTGATTACATAAACGATATACTTTAGGGTTTTCTGTAGTGTAAATGCTATTGTCACATCGGTGAATATGAGAATAATAAATATGAATAATAATGTCAATTCATTTATTAAATAAAAAAATTACAAAAATTGTCTTTCGGGCATAACACCTAACAATCTCCCACTTGCACGAAAGCATGTGATTAATTGTTTTAGAGCACACCCTATTATTTAAATTACAACAAACTACATCTCCCACTTGCTCTACAGCAATGGAGACTCATCCCGTATTCTAGTACCCATTAAGCATATCATAACCATTTCAGATGACAAAATACACTCCGAGTGTGCCGTCGTAGGATAGGTCAGTGACTCGGGGAGTACCTACATCTAAATGTCATGGGTCTTAATGATTAGTCAGGTTGTCGGCTCGAGACGATCCGTAGAATCGAAACGTTACCGGTCCATCTAATCATGTGGTACTGAGTAAACACTGAGCCCGAGATCGACTTAACGATCATCCTCAATCTGACTTAAAGTCAAAATCAGTGTATCACACATATCCAAGTTCACACATGAATATGTCCGCATATTGTTCCTCGTTTTCTTCAAGATACTAAAGGACATACTAAACTTGCTTTGTTCACCACCGAATCTAAGATTCGATCAAAGTTGACGTTCAATAACCTGACCATCTCTTACTAGAAAGAGAATCTATCCCATTTCTCTTGATCCGAAGATTTAGAGAGTCATTCCTGAGGCATAGGGTAGAACTTCCTCGTTGAATGTTGCATACACAGATGCATCATCTTAACCAATAAGATGGATGGGAAACCAGTGACTGATTCTAATGAATTCGACCGAGTCAAACTCTTCAGAATGTTGTCCAAATCTCTATTGCAGATAATTGTGGTATTGTCAGATTCTGACTTCAGATAACACACCCATGTTGATTCCAACTGGTGCAGTGTTATCCTTCACAAACACTAATATATGTATGTATATATTCACTACTGTACTAAAATTGATATCCAGTCTACAAAAGACTTATCAATATTCTGGTCAAATCCATATATTGTAGAAATATATGACTTCCAATGACCGAGAGGTTTGCTTTTTATCCACAAAGGACATAAGCCTTGACAGTCATTCTGTCATTAGTTCATAAGGCAATACCCTTCTGTTTCGAATGAATCCAGACTCTGTTTGTTTGGCAAGAAAATCTCAGGGAATCACCCTTTTTTTCTGCTTTTGAACGAAATCATGCAATACTAAGTGGTAAGAGAGTTCAAGGTCTGATTAACTCTCTACTTCTTAGGGAATTACCCCTAGACCACTCAAGCTTTGCTCTGAAAGATAAACTTTCCTATTCAATCTACTCTTTTCCGTGTAGATCCAATTACTCACACTGGGCCTGAGACGCTCAGGTGGTTCCATAAGAGCATGAACAGAACTGGAGTACCGAACTCCATTCACAGGGTTATGGTTATTAAACCAACCTCTATTATCAGAATCCTATACTGCTCACAAAAGAGCCATAGGTCATCAATCGATCCTCAGACTACAAAGTCCGCAGAAACCCGTAATGGGTAATGGATAAACCATACTCCCACTACATTCTGGGTGGATCGAAATTCTGATCTAGTTTAGTAGTATTTAGTGTTATCACCAACAACCGATGTTGGATGTGGTCTGATTTTAATCAGTTAGTAACTACCTTGAGTAAACGTACTTCAAGGTTTAAGGTTTTCCTGTTCATAGACTCTATCAGAAAGGACGCAACAGTATAACTGTCCCTTCCCGATTTCAAGAATCTTATAACAAACCTTTTTCTCAATGCTACAAGATATATAACAATTGGTCACTGACCGAACGTGTTCGCGAAATTCCCAGACCTACCTTCAAGCACCGTGTGCTAAATGCTTATATTTATGGAAGTGGGGTGAACCGAATCCACACCTTATCCGTAAATTCCAAAGCATATTCTAGGTAGACTTCTCGGTCTTACATTTCAATGTAAACCGTTATTTCGCTTCCAATATCTTTATTGAGTTAAGCAGTGTATTGTAGCACATCTAAGACTATGTAAGGCAATTTAACGGTTTCTCACTTAGTGAGAACATGTCACAATGAGGCAGGCTGAGCATCAGTCTCGAGGACTATGAATGGCCTATTTCAAGTATAGAATACTCTATCTCTGTTGAAAACAGAGAAACCTCAAAATATTTTGGATAAACTTACCGGAGTGTTTGAATAGTTATCAGACAAGAAGTACTACTCGGAAGCTCCTACTAGCTTGTATCTTTCATCAGACCCCGAAGGTCGTCATGAACAAGCTATGTTACTTCTTTATAACCATTATCCTTTCCCGATTGAAAGGAAACTTAGTCATTGAACCTTTGAGACAATATGACCAGGCTGGGAGAAAGGAATCACCCTGAGCCAGTCTTCAGGTCTTGTCTTTTAGGGACTATGCACTAACTATGGAATATGAAGAAGCGTTTATCTAAATATAGAAACTAATTGCTTTTAATAGTTCTTAAGATGTGTTTTATATACATATTTGAGCAGTTCTAAGTGGTTTTGACTTTATCAAACAAAAGTCCGAGTCTTGGATTCGTACTACAAATGGTATATTTTCTTTCTATACGACAAACAAATTATCGAATAGAAGGTAAATCCATTCGTTCCAACGAATCTTAAACATAAAATAAATCTTCCGTGATATCCAAGGGTTGAATCCGAGATTCATTTCCTTATATCACTCCCACTATTCTAGCTAAAATAACTGCCCGTTGTTTACTCTTTTAATCGTTAAATGCACCGCTACCTTGTTCTTCCAAAGAACCTAGCTCGAGAAAATCGCCAAGGATTCATAGGTTGGTGATCCAAAATCACTGTCCTTATCCTATGATTTTCAATTAATTTTCGGTTCAGCCTTAAAATTTTCTCAGTTTAGGTGACTAACACTTTTAGACATATTCTCCCATTCTTGACTTTCCGTGAATGGAAACAGTCTTGAACCAGCGGTTCGTTTAAGTAGACACTACTCTTGAACCGTGGGATGTCTATTTCGAGTGTTACTCGTCGGGACTTCTCGGATTTTCTAATATACCAAAAAAAACAATAAATCATAACATTAAAGCTCCCACTAGTTTATCGGTTCCAAATACCGTCTAACGAGCAATGCTTTATTTTTATGATTTTCCGTTTTTTTCGATTAGAAAATCTTTCGTACATAGTTCCAATGTTTCCAGAAAAACAACAAATCATAGAACTCCCACTAGTTCATCGATTCCAAATATCGTCCAACTAGCGACATTTCATGACTTTCCGGTTTTTCAATTAGAACGTTTACGTGTGTAGTCAGTTACATTTTTCTAATGTTCTAGAAAAACATTAAATCATAAAGCTCCCACTAGTTCATCGATTCCAAATATCGTCCAACTAGTAACACTTCATGATTTTCCAATTTTTCAATTAGAAAATTACTTGTGTAATTACTACACACTCTAAATTCACTAGAAGAATTTCAATGTCCGAAATCACCTTTGATCAAACTAAGTTTGTCTTCCGTTTGACACGAATGACACTAGTGACATAACTATATGTCACTCTGGTTTTTAAAAAGCTTAAGAGAAAATATCTCTTTCGAAAAATAATTGCATTATCGATTAAGTAGTTCAACGTCCTAGTTACTTTCCACTTTTTAACGAAGTCAATACTAGTCAATTATAAATTTTAAGCAATTTAGTAAGGGATATAATGATGTAAATAAAATGACATATATTAATTCAAGTTAACAATTGAGCATAGGAATTGTATTTATTTTATGTCAATTTTCGAAATTTATATGTAAAAGTAGCATCTTTTATTGTAATTTTGAATATCCGGGCTGGAAAAGATGAAGATCTTGCTGGAAAATTGAAGATCAAGGCGAAACCCAAGGTATGAACGAGGAGAAACGGATAAAATTTTATTAAAAACTGCTACAGGACTTTCTGCGACGCTGAAAAGCGTCGCTATAAGTCCTGTTTAATAAAAATATTGCGGCTAGGGTTGTTGTTTTTTTTTTTGCATGCGGCTGCATATTTTTTTTTTTGGTAAACCTAATTTTCTTTTATTCAATTCAGATTACTGCCGGAAAAAAAAAAAATAATATTAAAAGGAAGATAATTTTTGGAAAATCCTTTTTTTTTTTGGGTAAACAGCCGCATCATTATAAAAAAAATAAAAAATAAAAATTATTATTTTTGGAAAATAATTATAAACAGCCGCATATAATTAATTATAATAAATTGGATTTATTTAATTAAAAAGACCTTTTCTCCTCTCGGGTGTTCGTGGTTCGTGATCCGGCGGTTCGAGTTCAAGATTCAAGATCAAGACTCAAGACAACAAGATTGTAATTTATTTTTCCTAGGATAGATTAGATACGGGGGTACCAACAATCCATCTCGGTGTTTAAATTTTCCGCAATTTATTTTTTATGTGTTTGATCATAAAATAGATATAAAATCGAATTGCCATGACATGCATCATATCATAAATCCACTCCATGCATACATGTAGAATTTTAATTTTGGTAATTAAAATAGGCATGTATACAAACTCGTGTAATTAGTTGAAATTTAATTAATACGTGGTAATTAATTAATTTAGTAACTAATTAAAGATCCGAGGACGGGTTATGAAATCGTTAAGCTTTTCGGTGTGTGTTCTCGGTGAACCGCCTTAAAGCCCAAACGAGATCACGTTTTCAATTCGTAGTGTCTACGAGATTGAATGATGGTAAAAGAACAATAAATCTTGGATAAAAACGGTTCGCTTATAGGTTGGGTGGTCAACTGAGCTAGGCTCGACCGACTTAACCCTCCTAGTGTGAGGTATGCACGGGGGTCCGGCAAGACTAAGCTACACCGGAGAACGGAGGGGTGATTCCTTCTTATCTCAATGAGGCTGTCTTGACCCGATTTCGTCCGATCGTCACATATGTTCCAACGAATAGGACAGGTAGGCTTGCCTACGTTACCGACACTATTCGAATCCTTGATTTGATGAGCTTTTATGATAACATCAAAAAGACGTGGTTAGTTAACCCACAACCACTTCCAAATTATTGAGTGGGAGCGGGGGAGGCGACAACCAACCCCAAGGCCTCTACTATAGATACAAGTAAGTGAGAGAAGGGTGACGCCTCGAGGCGCTTTGATTTCGTCCCCCTAAGGATGGTGTTCACCCCTATCAACATTCATGGCTTGGTCTCCGAAAGGATATGATTTCTGGGTACTCGTCGGGTCACCGACCTATCCTAAGACGGCACACTCGGGGCGTACCTAAGAGATCCGATATAGTAGGTCACACTCATAAAGGATATTTTTGATAATATCTAGACTAAAAAAGGAAGGTAATCAATGAAAAAAAGGATGTTCGATTCTCGTGGGATGTCCGATTCTCACAAGTTATTCATTGATGAGATTGTCTCGATTTAACCGTCATCTCTTTGACCTACCCTAAGGCGGCATCGAGATGCGAGGTTAAAACCTTGGAATGGTAGAGTAGACTTATTTTTAGTTTACAATTCCTAAAATTTAATATAGTAGTGTTAAACTTGAATTAATACATGTCATTTTATTTTCAAGAAAATGTCCGCTCAAATTTCTGCTTTACTGTCTGAAAAATTAACGGGAAACAACTTTAAGAAATGGAAGAGTAACTTAAACGTGGTACTCACGTATGAGAATGTGCAACATGTACTTACTTCTGAATGCCCTACGCTGGCGATCCAAAAACCTGGTAAAGTTGAGATCGAATAGCGTAATCGCTGGATCGAAGCAGATAACCGGGCTCGTGGGATCATCCTGGCGGCAGTGTCGGAGGTTATTAGGACCCAGATTGAAGAGTTTGAGTCTGCAGGAGAAATCATGCGGAAACTTACTACGATGTTTGGATCACCTAGCAACCAAGCAAGACACGATGCCATCAGGTTGGCCGTTAACACGAAATTGAAGAAAGGTCAAGCGGTGAATGGTCATGTTCTGAATATGATCAGTTACTTCAATGACACCGGTATTCATGGATCAAAGTTCGATGAAGCAACTCAAGTATCGATGATTTTAGAATCGTTGACTCCTGAGTTTATCCCGTTCAAAACTCAGTATCTGATGGGCAAATATGAGTTGACCATGACACAAATGTTGAATGAACTGACTATCTACGAGGGCCTGCTATCGAAAGATAAGGTCCAAGTAGGGGATAAGAAAGCTGAAGCCAATATGGCCGAAGCCAGGTCATCAAACAAGCCTAAGGCCAAACCTAAGAAGAAGGGTAATGTTGCACCCGTGCCCAAGCCAATGAAGAAAAAGTCTGCCAAGAAAGTTGACGAGGCCAAGCCAAAGGGCAAATGCTTTTACTGTAAGGAGGTAGGACATTGGCAACGCCATTGTCCCGAATATCTTCGTGATGTGAAAGATGGCAAAGTCAAGGCTGTCGCTGGGAAAGATAAGAAAGGTAATTTGGAATTACTATTCTTGGAATCTTTTAACGTAGCTAAAGATGTGTCCACTTGGATACTTGATAATGGAGCTACTAACCATGTATGTTCTTCATTGCAGATTCTTAGTTCGTACGTGGAGCTGGAAGAGGGTTCTCAAGTGATGCGAGTAGGCACTGGGGCGCTCATTTCGGCTAAAGCAGTGGGAGCCGTGGACTTGCATTTTAATAATAGAATTTTACATTTAGAAAATGTTTATTTTATTCAATTTCAGGAGAAATTTGATTTCTTATTCTGCCTTAGTTGAACAATCATTTTTTGTTTCAAATTTGAATGGTGAATTTGTTATTTCAAAGAATGGCTTTGAATTGTGTTCAACTATAAATGAAAACGGTTTATATTTTGTAAGACCACATAAAGCTCCCTACTTAATACTGAAATGTTTAAAACTGCTCATCAAAGATCTGCTAAAAGGCGGAAAGTTTCTCAAGTAAAAGAAGATAAAACATACTTGTGGCATCTAAGGCTTGGCCATATTTCCTTGGAAAGACTCAAAAGACTTGAAAAGGTTAATGCCTTAGGTGAGTCATCTGTTGACACACTCCATGTCTGCGAGTGTTGCCTGGAGGGAAAAATGACTAAGCATCCCTTCTCATCAAAGGGTAATAGAGCCACAGGAACTCTAGACTTAGTACATTCAGATCTTTGTGGTCCGATGAACGTACAAGCTAGAGGCGGATACGAGTACTTTGTGACTTTCATTGATGATTACTCGAGATTCGGTTATGTTTATCTGCTGCATAGAAAGTCCGAGGCTTTTGGAAAGTTCAAGGAGTTCCAAGCGAAGCCGAAAGGCAACTAGGCAAGTCATTGAAATGCCTCCGCTCGGATCGTGGAGGTGAGTATTTAGATACTGAGTTCATTGACTACTTGGCTGAAAAAGGAATTTGTTTCCAACGTTCAGCGCCTAGGACACCTCAGCAAAATGGAGTTGCTGAGAGGAGAAACAGGACATTGATTAACATGGTTAGATCAATGATGAGCTACGCCTCACTACCTATATCCTTTTGGGGTTATGCTTTAGAAGCAGCGGTCTACATTTTGAATGCAGTACCGTCAAAGTCTGTCGAAAAGACACCCATTGAGATGTGGTCGGGACATCGCGAAAGCATGCGTCACTTCCGCATATGGGGTTGTCCTGCACATGTGCTGATGGACAAGACTACCAAGCTACAATCACGTACGAAAGTATGTTTGTTTGTAGGCTATCTGTCACGGATTTTATTAACACAAAACAAACAAGTAATAATCCGGTTAACCTCAAGTATAAGGATCGTAGTAATAGTGGTTAATGCCGGGTCGATCTTACGGGGAACTGGACGGTTGTAAATCCTAGTTGTTGTTTTAACTACCTATGTCACGAACTACACTAAACAGTGAATTAATCTAAACAAAGATTGCAGAAAATAACTAGACAGAGGAGATTATCCAAGGCTAGGAAAGATACGGGTAACGGACTTATTAACTAAACTAAACTAAGCTAATTGCAAAAAGGAAATTAACTAAGCAAGGCAAAACTCAAGTTGCAAGGATTTTAAATCAAATTGTAAAACGCAAACGAGGATTGATCCACCTATCAACATGTATTGATCTCCTATCTCGATTTTATGTGGTATTTATCTAGGTTGTGATTCACCTTACCTAAACATGAACCCTAATTCCTTAGGCAACTCATCTATTAACCTAGTATCTTCCAATGCTAGATTAACGCGTTTTAAGATCAAAGGTGTCAACTTTTACGTTCAAATCTAGTGATTAGACTTACTAACTTCCGTTATTATAAATCTAAGGACTATTCTTATCTATGGTGATCTAAAGGTTTATCATGACTTCCATCAAACATAAACACAATCATACATGCAAATCTTCCGATATAGACGCAATTAAACGAGATAAAACATAAATAAGAAACAACCTTGAATAAATAACTCACAGTATAATCGAAATACGGAAATCAATCCAAGTTGATGGCTTCACAATTCTCGTTTGATTGAAGCTTTAGCTCCCGAGCATCCTCAGCAACACGCTTTTGCGGAAAAAGAACATAAAAACTGCTCTAACTAATCTAATTTAAAGTTGCGTAAAAGTGGAAGGAAAAAGAGTAAAAATGCAGCCTTAGCCGCCCCTAGGGTTTAGGGTTTGTATGATGTCGAATTGTTGTTTTTGTGTGCAGAAATAGGCAGGTATTTATAGAAGATTAATTCGGTTATGGCTAAGTCGGCGGACGGACGAGCGTTCAGTCTGGTGGACGCTCGTTCACTTCCTTGAACTCTCCTCAGACGCTCGTTCGGTCTCGGTTCAAACTCTCTGTATCACTTCTTAGCACCTTGGACGCTCGTTCAGGATTTCTGACGCTCGTTCGGTCTGGACGGAGTATGGACGTTCGTTTAACATGACTTGAATATGAATTTTGCATGTTTATCTCTTTTTCTCCTCTCCACTCTATCATTATCTCTTCCTTAAATCTTTATAGCTCAAAATCTATCTCTTTTGATCATCATTTGAGCACAATAATCATACCTATAACACATGGAAAACATCGCAAACTGTAATAATATTCAAATAATCATAATTTAACCATGAAATCACATAAATATATTGATATTGCGATTAAGCCGTCAAAAATACCGTTTTCTCAATATTTTAATATAAAGACCAATTATTATGCAAATTATACAATATAGAGGGAAAAACACCGTAAAATATATCCTTATAATTCATAGATTTTCACCCTTAACACTATCCAAAAGGTACACGTGGTGGTCTATTTTACGATCCGGAAGATAACAAAGTGCTAGTCTCGACTAACGCCACGTTTTTGGAGGAAAGTTATATGAAAGACCACAGACCTCGAAGTACAATTGTACTAGAGGAATTACTCTCCGATGACATCAGGCCTATTGTGGCTGCTGATGTTCCTGTAAACAACACTAATAATACAACAGTCACTTCCGACATTCCTGTTCCACCCAGACGTACTGCGAGAGTGGTTCGCCACCGGCTCGGTACGGCATGGATTTAGAGGCAAACATAGTCGCCTCGATGGGGTGGAAGATGATCCTCCGACCTATAAGAAGGCCTTACTGGATCACGATAAGGATAAATGGATTGACGAATGAATCAAGAGATGGAGTCTATGTACTCTAACTCGGTCTGGAAACTTGTAGAACTTCCTCGTGGTGAAAGGCCCATTGGATGTAAATGGCTCTACAAGGGAAAGAGAGGAGTAGATGGGATGGTTGAAACCTTCAAAGCACGGCTGGTAGCCAAAGGTTACACACAATGAGAGGGTATAGACTACAAGGAAACCTTCTCACCTGTGGCCATGATGAAAACCATCCGCATAGTAGAATAGGACATTTCGAGATAATATTAACGAAAACTAAGCCTTATATTCAATTCATAACACTTCATTAGTTGATTTAACTTATTCACTTTTAAACACACATTAGGATAAGCTATTGCCCTCATAGTATAATAGGACATTTCGAGATAATACCCTACCTTACTCCAATCATAAGGCAGCTTTTCCTAACTGTCGTGAGCTTTTAGTCATCATAGTGGTATAGGACATACGTGGTACACCCTACCGCACTCAAATCATCGACTAGCTTCCGACACACCCAATTAATTCACTAATTCAACTTTTTATTTGACATTAGTTGCGTGTTACTTATCACATTCAAACTTTCAGATATTCACAGTATAACATAATCCGGATCTAAATACAAACTATCATAAGTCTCAAGATACATACGTAGCACTAAGCACATGACTTACAAGAGAATCAAAAATCGCTAATCCAAAACGGGGTATAGCTTTATAAAATAGCTCCTCGTTCACTATGGCTCGTGAAAAATAGTGACAGGTGAAACAACTAACTTATCAAACATATTATATATAGCTTAAATGACTATAAAGATAACGAACATTGAATTGAATTGCCTACTCGGGACAAAACAAAAGTGTCGAAAATTTTAGCTCATTTTGCATAATAAATAATCTGACGTAGTAAACAAACTCATATGCATAGGATTAAATCGAACTATCCCCTCCCCCACACTTAAAAAATGCAACATGTCCTCATGTTGTGCAGAAATTAACAGGATAGGAAACTTAACTGAATTCGCGTAGAAAACCGAGCCATTGGTCAGGCTGGAGCATGAAAAGGCCAACGCTCGCAAAAAGCGTGGAAAAACGTCCCAAAACTAACTCAATCGGATCTCGACAAAAACTATCGCTGCAAAACTCGAGAAACAGAAAACTCGGGGGAAAACGGGATACAATACGGCAGTAGAGATAACAAATCAAAATGGAACAAAAAGAAAAGATCATCGATAAATATGCCAACACAAGTCAAAGAACGAGAAACCAGAAAGTAGTGAAATGTATAGGTACAGCCAAATCGAATGAAATGTATCAAAAAGTGCAATAACGACCAGAAAAATAGATACATAAAAATAATAACTCAAGGCAGCCCCGGAGTCGGAGTATCATCAGCCGGAGCATCAACTGGAGAAGGATCTGAAGAAGGGACAGCAGCTGTAGATGCAGTCTGTGTAGGATCTGGCTGTGCAGCAGGAGCAGTGGACGGCCCAGCCTCTCTATCAGTAGGAACTCTCGCAGTCCTCGAATCCACTGGAGTCTCCTCATCATCCGACTCGGGCTTCTCCTCCATCTTAACCACCTCAGCTATCACCCGCTCTATCTGCTCGGAGAAGACATAATCCATATTACTAGCATTGAATACCCTCCGATCTCTCGGTAGCCTTCCATCAACCATACATTCCAAAACCGACAAGATATTATCTTGGCCATCCCGGATATCACTCAACATCGCCCTCGAACTATGAGCCATACTATGCCGAGTAATCTCGGAAGAAGATAATCCAGAAAGAACTGAAGCTCGAGGCGGTGTCGATGTGGAACCAGGCTCGGAAACGGGAACAGCCTTCTCTCTACGAATAGGGGGTAACTCTTGGTCTTGTGGTCCGCTGCATACTCCAAAACTCCCGCATCGAGACATAATTGATGTATCAAATGAGGAACTATCAAACTCCGGGTGTATACCTTCTGGTTCATGGAAATCTCATCGAATAAGGCTTGACCTACATCTACATTCAACCCAAACGTCAAAGCATATAACATCCCAAGATCACCGATATGGAAATGTGTGAGATTATTCTTCGGGATCAAACGACTCTGAATAAAACGGCATTGGACTCTCCAATCCTCGGTCCATGTCGTAGTGACCAACTCCTTTCTCTGGCCATTGGGTCTCATTGTCCAAGCCACATCCGGACAAACCCTTAATCTCAACTCCTCCATCGGGTCACGACCATCCTCACGTTGCCTTCTCGCAATTTCCTCCTTATAATCTAAACCCTCAAAATCCGGTAAATTGTATTTCTCATTTATGACCTTAGCAGTAAAAGGGACCTTAACACCTCGCACCATAACGCACTCTTTATCTAAGTCCGCCTCAGAAAAGTTGGCATAGAACTCTCGGACAATAGAGTCATTGACAGGAGTAGATGGAATTTTTGTCAGGGCTGACCACTTCCTAGTCTGGAACATCCGAGCGAAAATAGGATCAACTTGAGACACTTTCACCTCTCTGTCAAAAATAAGACTCCTGGTTGAGTAGTGCTTAGTGTAGGCTTCATGTGCGGAAGGATTCACAAACCGACGAGGCATCGAAAGCGGGATAACAGTCTTAGACTTTTTCTTAGGGGGTGCCCTCGGTTCAGGTTCCTCTTGCACAACATCCTCCTCTCCACCCTCAACTCTAGATGGCTTGGCTCTAGAGGACTCCTCACCACGGGTACCTCGAGACATCCTACTCAGGGGGACAGCATCATCATCCGCAGTGTCGAGTTGGAGGAAGAATCATCCCTTAAATTGGTTCTAGCCTGTTGAGATGTTCGGGGGGGTTGATCTCTAAGGACTACGCCTCTGTTAGGGTCCAATTGGGATGGATCAAACTCAGGACGTTTACGTTTACCGCTCTCCCTAGCTAAATCTTTACCATAACGTTTCACAATTTCCTTCTGGCGCACCATTGTCAAACTTATATCTAAACCAAACCATTCACACAAATGGTTACCCGTTTATCGTCCAAATCGGGATTTCAAGCAAAGCACACCACCAATCACCACCACAAAAACACCACAACATCATCACAACCAGAATTGGGGAAGACAAGAGCAACAAACAGAAAATGAAACATTATGAGTGCATATTCAAGAGAATGAGCCGAGCCGAAGATCGAACTCACAAAAACTTGAATGGAATCGAGAAAGGTTGCTATAGACTTACCAAATGCTACGTAAGGATGATGATCGAATAGATTTGACGCCCAGAAACACCAGGATCGGCCCCCAAAATCCTACTTTTTTGTCAAAATGGCCGCACCGAAGAATCTCCGATTCTTGAAATTCTGTTGGTTGTTGGAGAATTTGGGTAATGGAAATGAAAAGAGGGTGCTTAGAGCGTGCTAATGCAACTTGAATCGCTCAATTTGGTTCAGAAACAAGGATTTTAGGTTTGGAGAAGTGGGAAAGTCGGGTTCGCGGTTGAAATTGCAGAAAAAATGAAGGTTCGTGTCGAACATATATATATAGGCTCAGAGTGGACGCTCGTCCATCCTGACGGACGGGCGTTCACTAGTAACTGCACGAATTGGACGGGCGTCCATAAATTCAGACGCTCGTTCAAAGGGCATATTTGAATACAGGATAGGAGGGAGTTTTTCAGACGGGCGTCCACTATATTGGACGAACGTCCATAAAAATACCAGTCCGGACGGGCGTCCATATATTCATGAACGGGCGTCCACCACAAAACGTGATAAAAATCATAACCTTTCACACACATGCTAATTAAAATCGAAGTGCAACTTTTATTAATATCCAATAAAATCCAAAAGTACAACGATGAAAGATCAAAAACACAAAATAACTTAGAGAAATAAAATAATAATAAAAACATAACTAAAACAGTGGGTTGCCTCCCACCCAGCGCTTTCGTTTAACGTCGGGGCTCGACGTAACAAAACCTAAATCACAATAGCTAGTCATCATAAAGCTCTGCCCAGTCTATAACCCCGATAAAACGACGGAGTAAATCAACAGCCGGAGGAAAGTCATAGTCATCCTGAACACCCCAATCGTCATCAGCTGCCTCTACACCCTGAAAATGCTCATCCTGCAGTACTAAGGCTAAATCAGTCAGCATCGGATCGTTAAGGATCCGGTATGGTCTTCCTAAAGCTGCCTGCAACTCCTCAATGGTAAAATCTCCACCCCCCGAGCATCGGGGAACGATGAGAACATAAGTGACAGTCCTGATGCGGGTAAGAATATCTATATCTATATCCAGAACTATCGTGCCCCCAGGTCCATCCGAAACGGTGAGAAGGGAAATCCTACTAATGAGAGGGAACTCCTCGGCAAAATACCGTACTCCATATCTAACTGAATGCTAAACCGATAGAAACAGACAAAACTTAATTAGACTTAGCTTAAAGCATTAACAACTAAAACAAAAATAAACACACAAAGAGAATAACTAATATAATACAGATATCTAGGATGCCTCCTAGTAGCGCTATTGGTTTATGTCGTTAGCTCGACACGGTTGAAACTCAGCCTGGATCAGGCCATTTGGCTTTTCTGCCAGCCACTACCTCGTGTACGCTCTGATCAGTAGTGTGGCCGCAGAAACAACACCTAACACATGGGGTTAAATTCTTTATAGCTTTCCAGACACGTTTAAACTTCCCCATGGTTGACTTCTTCGTCTTCTGAAGCTTCTGATGACATTCTTGTTGACGCTCCTTCCAATATTCTTCCATATCCCAACTACCGGCTAGAACTTCTTCCGATGGGCCAGTGCCGTCATCCTCAGAAAACAAGTCAGGCGAAAACTCGTCAAACTCATCGACTTTAGGGGTGCTACACCCGAGGATATCGAGAAATTTAACAATCGAAGGCTTCTCTTGAGGTGCACCTATATAGTGCTTGCACCTTTGACCATTAACTCGAAATGGTTTACTATACCCACGTAGTTCTAGAACGCCTCCAGGAATGATTTGGAGAATCTCAAAGGGACCGGACCAACGTGTCCTTAACTTCCCAGGGAACAAATGTAACCTGGAATTGTAAAGTAAAACTTGCTCTCCAACTTGAAATTCTCTCTTCTTGATCTTTGCGTCATGAAGGAGTTTCATCTTTTCCTTACTGATCCTGGCACTTTCATAAGCCTGAAGCCTAAACTCGTCCAACTCATGCAACTGCTGCAGTCGGTGTTTGCCACAGGATTGGGAATCGAAGTTAAGAAACTTTATAGCCCAATAAGCCCCGTGCTCTAACTCAACCGGCAAGTGGCACGACTTACCATAAACCATCTGGTAGGGTGATGTACCCATGGGGGTCTTATAGGCAGTGCGATATGCCCACAGGACATCATCCAACTTTAGACTCCAGTCTTTTCTATGAATGTTCACTGTTTTCTCCAGGATCTTCTTCAAGCTCTGGTTGCTTCGCTCAACCCGACCACTAGTCATCGGATGATATGGCGTGCCAGTTTTGTGACGAACACCATACTTCTCGAGGACTTTTTCCAAAGGTCGGTTGCAAAAGTGTGTCCCTTCATCACTAATCAGGGCACGTGGACATCCAAACCTCACAAAGATATTCTTCTTCAGAAAATTCATGACCGTTTTATGATCATTGCGAGGAGTGGCCATTGCCTCCACCCATTTCGATACATAGTCTACGCAGACTAAGATGTATTTATTCCCACAGGAAGATGGGAAAGGACCCATAAAGTCAATCCCCCATACATCAAAGACTTCGCATTCTAAGATGGGTTTCAAAGGCATGTCAAAACGCCTTGTCAGAGTACCGGTTCTCTGGCACCTATCGCAAGCTTTACAGAAAGCTTCCGTGTCCTTAAAGATCGTGGGCCAATAGAAACCGGATTGGAAGATCTTCGCAACCGTTTTCCAAGGACCAAAGTGACCACATGTGGGTCCACTATGGCATTGCTCGATTATCTCGCGTTGCTCAGATTCAGGAACACACCTCCTTAGCAAACCATCTTTACAGATTTTGAAGAGGTAAGGTTCATCCCAAACGAAAGATTTCATATCGGAGAAAAACTTCTTCTTCTCTTGATAAGACATTTCGGGGTCAAGATAACGGGCATGAAGGTAGTTTACAATGGAAGAATACCATGGAACATCAGGAGCGCAACCATCGATGAGCATGATGTTTTCTAGAGGAAATTAAAGATCTATATCATCGGGTTCTGTCTTTTCCTCAGCCAACAATCTAGAGACATGATCAGCCACTACGTTTTCACTGCCCTTTTTGTCTTTAATTTGGACATCAAACTCTTGTAGGGTCAGTATCCAACGTAGCAGACGCGGTTTAGCCTCTTTCTTGGTCATGAGATAGCGCAAGGCAGCGTGGTCAGTCCAAACAGTGACTACAGCTCCCAACAAGTAACTATGGAATTTGTCCATGGCAAATACCACGACCAACAATTCCTTCTCGGTGGTCGTGTAGTTAACTTGTGCGGGGCCCAGTGTGTGACTGGCATAATAGATAGGCTGGAATTTTCCTTCGATCCTTTGGCCTAAAACCGCACCAACTGCGTAGTTGGATGCATCGCACATAAGCTCGAAGGGTAGGTTCCAGTCAGGCGATATCAGAACTGGAGCGGAGATTAATCGACTCTTAAGCTCCTCAAACGCTCGCTTGCAGCTATCATCAAAGGCGAATGTAACGTCTTCCTTAAGTAAGGTAGACAGGGGCTTGGCGATCTTTGAAAAGTCCTGAATGAATCTCCTATAAAAGCCGACATGTCCGAGAAAACCTCGACTTCGAACATTCTTAGGATAACTCATCTTCTCGATAGCTTCCACCTTAGCCTTATCTACCTCAATACCTTTGGCGGACACTTTGTGGCCAAGAACTATCCCCTCATCTACCATAAAATGGCATTTCTCCCAATTGAGCACCAAGTTCTTTTCCACACACCTAGATAACACCTGATCAAGATTATCGAGGCAATCATCGAAGGATTGACCAAAGACCAAAAAGTCGTCCATGAAAATCTCCATACACTTTTCAACTAGCCCGTCAAAGATAGCCATCATACACCTTTGAAAGGTGGCTGGGGCATTACAGAGACCAAATGGCATCCGCCTGTAAGCGAATGTACCATAAGGGCGGTGAAAGTGGTCTTCTCTTGGTCAATAGGATCGATGGGTATCTGGAAATATCCTGAATATCCATCGAGGAAACAGTAGAAGGCATGCCCCGCCAGACGCTCAAGCATCTGGTCAATGAAGGGAAGGGGGAAATGATCTTTCATTGTGACCTCATTGAGTTTTCTGTAGTCAATACAGACTCTATAGCCTGTAACGAGCCTCAATGCTATCTCTTCTCCCTTCTCGTTCTTCTCAATAGTAATCCCTCCTTTCTTTGGGACTACCTGAGTAGGGGATACCCATTCACTGTCAGCGATGGCGTAAATAATACCCATATCTAGAAGCTTAATGATTTCCTTCTTGACTACCTCTTGCATGTGAGGGTTTAGCCTCCTTTGGGGCTGTCTTACACATTTAGCACCCTCACTAGTCTTGATCTTGTGCATGCAGATGTCGGGAGATATTCCTCGGATATCTCCCACCTGCCATCCAAAGGCTCTTTCGTTTTTTCGCAAGACGTTTAACAGTTTCAGCTCATCTATTCGAGATAGCTTGGCAGATATGATCAAAGGAAGCTTGTCACCTTCCCGTAGGAACACATACTTAAGATGTTTAGGCAACGGCTTCAGAACAAGATCTGCAGGGGGATCCTCTAAACTCGATTTAAGCCCTCCACTTTTCAACTCAGCCTCGCTGAGTTTACCTAGTGGCTCCACCGCCAAAGCTTCTTCTCTTAATAACTCATCCTCGAAGTCAGCTGCGAATTGATCTAGACTAACCACACCATGACTATTCAAATTATCGATCAATCGCTCATATTCCACCTCCACAGCCTTGACTTGCTCTTCCATACAGTCATTGAAGTCATTGAATGACTCCTCAATGGAAAAGCCGGTTGGGGAACCAGAGGGTACTTGAATAGATTTAGAGACACTATAGCTCACCTCCTGGTTACCAACTCGAATAGTTACTTGCCCACCATCACAATCGATGAGGGCCCTAGCTGTAGATAGGAAAGGTCTTCCAAGAATCAGGGGAACATCCGCACCTTTCTCCATATCTAAGACGTACCAGTCAACCGGGAAGGTAAACCTATCAATTTGAACTAATACGTCTTTCAGGATCCCTGAAGCTTTCTTGGAAGATCTATCGGCGAACTGAAGGTTCATGGTGGTGGGTTCTAGAAGATCTTGTAAACCAAGTTGATTGCAAACAGACAACAGCATCAAGCTGATGGATGCACCCAGTCACATAAAGAATTTGGGAAGACTAGGCCTCCCATCCGCAATGTGAGCACAAACTTGCCTGGGTCACCCCTCTTGATTGGTAAGTCTTGATAATTGACCATTGAGCAGTCCTCACCAATTGCTTGATCCATGTCCGCTAACTTCTTTTTAGAAGAAACAACATCCTTGATAAACTTGGTATACTTAGGCATTTCAACCAAAACTTCCGAGAGTGGAAGATTAACCTGAGTATTTTTCAGCAAATTAAGCACCTTTCCGTACTTCTTATCTTCATGCAAAGGAATGTTGCTTTTTCTTGGTGGAAATGGAAGCTTTTTAAGGTCACTCTCGGAAAATACTTTCTTAGAGGATGCACTTACGGCCTTGTCTTCCAGATCTTTCCACCTCACCACTTTTTCAGATGTCTTATTGGTCAGGGGATCAGCCACCGACTCTCAACCGAATCTTCTTTTCTCGGGGGTTCAGCCACCGAGGTGTTTTAACTCTTTCATTTCTCGGGGGATAAGCCACCCGAGTATGCTCTTGCAGGACAGGGGATAATGGGTGCTCAACTTCCCCTCCCGCACTATAATTGGCAGGAGGGGCTAGTGGTTTCCCTGGAAGCCAGGGGGACCACTCAGCTGAGTGCCACTTCTTAAACTCATCGACTGGCCTCCTCTTTACCGTATTGCATTGTTGGCACGAGGTCAGTGCATTGGTTATTGCTTATATCGGCCTGAGCAACCTGACCGCCTTTTGGATTCTTTTCCGTAAAGCTGGGCAGCTGCCCTGACGGTCTGGAAGTTAACTGCTCAGCCAGCTGCCCGATTTGCCTCTCAAGACTTTTCATCGTCCTGCTTTGCTCCTCCCGGAATGAATTCCATTCGGCTTTTATATCATTTGAATGGGAGGGGCCTTGAGAGTTTTGGAAGTTCTGGGAAGATGGCTGGCTAAGCCGAGTTTGAAATCGAGGATTAGAATTGGCGGGCCAATTCTGATTGAACCTTTGCTGTGGATTCGAAAAATTGGAATTCTGGTTCTGATTGAATCCAGGGCTTCTGTTGAAGTTTGGATTCTGATTAAAGCTCGGATTGAAATTTGGATTTGAATTAAAGCTCGGATTCTGGCCGAAGCCCTGGTTTTGAGAATTATTCTGGCCGGAGAATTGGTTATTGAACCTCGGATTAGACTGGACAGAAAAAGCATTCACTTCTGCATTCTGTCCAATCATGGGACAGAAGCGAGCAGTGTGCCCCGGATCGTCACATACTTGGCATGTGATTGGATTGTACTGTCCATTGTTATGGACAGCATCGACTTGATGAGCAGAGGGGGGCTGAAATTGACATTGGCCAAACACGTGGCCAGTCTGACAGCAATTTTCGCAATACAGTACCTGAGGGTTCTGCGGAAACGAAGGAGTCTGATTAATCGGGTTTGACACTTGAGGACTTGCCATCCGCTTTTGCAGCATGGCTATCGGACTTTGAACATTGACTTCCTCCACCTTGGGGAGAGGAGGCGCTTTGATAGCCTGATAGGATGGGGCATAATTGTATTTGGCAATGTCTTCGAGCAGTGCCCATCCTTCATCAGGTGTCTTTTTGAGGAAAGCCCCACCAGAGGAGCTGTTGACCATGCCTTTAGTAAGCTCGGTCAGTCCACTGAAGAAAGTGTTTACTTGCCTTTCCTTAGGCAAGCCATGGTGGGGACATTTTCTTAAAAGAGATTTGAACCTCTTCCAACATTCAAGAATGATTCATTCTCCTTCCGGTAGAAGGTAAAGATCTCATTGAGACACTGGGCTGTCTTTGAAGGAGGAAAATATTGACTTAGAAATTCTTTTTCAAGACCGGCACAGGTAGTGATGGATTCTGAAGGGAGAGAGTGATACCACTCCTAGCCTCTCCTTTCAGAGAGAAAGGAAACAGTTTAAGCTTGATCGCATCCTCACTCACTCCTTGGATGCGGGTAGTACCGCATATCTCTAAGAACGCATGTAAGTGGGTATGCGGATTTTCGATTGGTAGCCATGAAAAATTGATGCATGCTGCATCATCTGGATGAGTCCGGGCTTGAGTTCGAATGTGTGAGCTGTAATGGCGGGCAAGACTATAGCCAGGTTGACAGTGATCGCACCAGGCATGGCGTAGTCTGCCAACGTACGTCGATCCTCTGCCGCCATTATTACTATTTCTTCGATCTCTTCTATCAACTTCCGTTCAATTTCTTGATCGGCTGGACTTCCTTCGTCCGAAGGATCGGTAAAACGAAGTTTCCGCCTATTGGGTCGGACTATGGTCCGCCGAGGTCAGGTGAAAAGAGTAATGGCCCTTTCTGACTTCGAGTTTGCATAAACCGAAACCCAACTCAATTGAACAGAACCTAAAAACTATGAAATTAAAAACCTAAAAGAAAGTTAAAAGCAAGATTATTTAAGGAAAAGGGGGTCAGACGGGCGTCCAACTATTTGGACGGGCGTCCACCCAGAATTGGTACTGGACGGGCGTTTGGAGGTCCAAACGCTCGTCTGGTCTTCAGAAATCTTGGACGGACGTCCAGAATCTATGGACGCTCGTCTAAGATGAAAATTTGATACAGGTTTGAAATTTTTTTAGCGGACGGGCGTTCAGTAGTGTGGACGCTCGTCTGAGATGCGGGACGAACAAGAAAAGAACAGAAAAGTTGAAAAAACTTAAACCCTAACTCTTAAACTCTACTAATCTGAACCTTAAAACCTAAAATAAAAACTAACTAAAAACTAAACAGGGATTAAAACACGGAAAACAGAAAAACAGAAGAAAAAAAAACAAAAACTAGGCCACCGTCCGGTTCCCCGGCAACGGCGCCAAAAACTTGTCACGGATTTTATTAACACAAAACAAACAAGTAATAATCCGGTTAACCTCAAGTATAAGGATCGTAGTAATAGTGGTTAATGCCGGGTCGATCTTACGGGGAACTAGACGGTTGTAAATCCTAGTTGTTGTTTTAACTACCTATGTCACGAACTACACTAAACAGTGAATTAATCTAAACAAAGATTGCAGAAAATAACTAGACAGAGGAGATTATCCAAGGCTAGGAAAGATATGGGTAACGGACTTATTAACTAAACTAAACTAAGCTAATTGCAAAAAGGAAATTAACTAAGCAAGGCAAAACTCAAGTTGCAAGGATTTTAAATCAAATTGTAAAAGGCAAACGAGAATTGATCCACCTATCAACATGTATTGATCTCCTATCTCGATTTTATGTGGTATTTATCTAGGTTGTGATTCACCTTACCTAAACATGAACCCTAATTCCTTAGGCAACTCATCTATTAACCTAGTATCTTCCAATGCTAGATTAACGCGTTTTAAGATCAAAGGTGTCAACTTTTACGTTCAAATCTAGTGATTAGACTTACTAACTTCCGTTATTATAAATCTAAGGACTATTCTTATCTATGGTGATCTAAAGGTTTATCATGACTTCCATCAAACATAAACACAATCATACATGCAAATCTTCCGATATAGACGCAATTAAACGAGATAAAACATAAATAAGAAACAACCTTGAATAAATAACTCACAGTATAATCGAAATACAGAAATCAATCCAAGTTGATGGCTTCACAATTCTCGTTTGATTGAAGCTTTAGCTCCCGAGCATCCTCAGCAACACAGTTTTGCAGAAAAAGAACATAAAAACTGCTCTAACTAATCTAATTTAAAGTTGCAGAAAAGTGGAAGGAAAAAGAGTAAAAACGCAGCCTTAGCCGCCCCTAGGGTTTAGGGTTTGTATGATGTCGAATTGTTGTTCTTGTGTGCAGAAATAGGCAGGTATTTATAGAAGATTAAGTCGGTTATGGCTAAGTCGGCGGACGGACGAGCGTTCAGTCTGGTGGACGCTCGTTCACTTCCTTGAACTCTCCTCAGACGCTCGTTCGGTCTCAGTTCAAACTCTCTGTATCACTTCTTAGCACCTTGGACGCTCGTTCAGGATTTCAGACGCTCGTTCGGTCTGGACGGAGAATGGACGTTCGTTTAACATGACTTGAATATGATTTTTGCATGTTTATCTCTTTTTCTCCTCTCCACTCTATCATTATCTCTTCCTTAAATCTTTATAGCTCGAAATCTATCTCTTTTGATCATCATTTGAGCACAATAATCATACCTATAACACATGGAAAACATCGCAAACTGTAATAATATTCAAATAATCATAATTTAACCATGAAATCACATAAATATATTGATATTGCGATTAAGCCGTCAAAAATACCGTTTGCTCAATATTTTAATATAAAGACCAATTATTATGCAAATTATAAAATATAGAGGGAAAAACACCGTAAAATATATCCTTATAATTCATAGATTTTCACCCTTAACACTATCCAAAAGGTACACGTGGTGGTCTATTTTACGATCCGGAAGATAACAAAGTGCTAGTCTCGACTAACGCTACGTTTTTGGAGGAAAGTTATATGAAAGACCACAGACCTCGAAGTACAATTGTACTAGAGGAATTACTCTCCGATGACATCAGGCCTATTGTGGCTGGTGATGTTCCTGTAAACAACACTAATAATACAACAGTCACTTCCGACATTCCTGTTCCACCCAGACGTACTGCGAGAGTGGTTCGGCCACCGGCTCGGTACGGCATGGATTTAGAGGCAAACATAGTCGCCTCTGATGGGGTGGAAGATGATCCTCCGACCTATAAGAAGGCCTTACTGGATCACGATAAGGATAAATGGATTGACGCACTGAATCAAGAGATGGAGTCTATGTACTCTAACTCGGTCTGGAAACTTGTAGAACTTCCTCAGGGTGAAAGGCCCATTGGATGTAAATGGCTCTACAAGCGAAAGAGAGGAGTAGATGGGATGGTTGAAACCTTCAAAGCACGGCTGGTAGCCAAAGGTTACACACAGCGAGAGGGTATAGACTACGAGGAAACCTTCTCACCTGTGGCCATGATGAAAACCATCCGCATCCTCCTTTCGATTGCTGCATGCCTGGATTATGAAATCTGGCAAATGGATGTTAAGACAGCGTTTTTAAACGGCTTTCTTGACGAGGAAATCTATATGCAGCAACCAGAGGGATTCATTGAAGAAGGTCGAGAGCACATGGTGTGCAAGTTGCTCAGATCCATTTATGGGTTGAAGCAAGCATCTCGTTCATGGTATCATAGATTCGATCACACGATCAAGTCTTATGATTTCGAACAACACTTTGCTGAATCTTGTGTGTACAAGAAGGTTATCAAAGATAGTGTTGTATTTCTAGTGTTGTACGTTGATGACATACTCCTAATTGGCAACGATAACGGGATGATGTCCGACGTGAAAAGTTGGTTGACCACGCAATTCCAAATGAAAGATTTGGGAGAAGAGAGTTATGTTCTAGGGATCCAAATTATAAGGGATCGCAAGAACAGGATGTTAGCTCTGTCCCAAGCAACTTATATAGATAAGGTGCTGGCACGCTTCAGTATGGAGAACGCAAAGAAGGGTTTTCTACCAACCCGTCACGGCGTTTACCTCTCTAAGACTCAGGGGCCTCAAACCCCTCAAGAGGATGAAGCTATGGGAAGAGTGCCATATGCCTCGGTTGTTGGTAGTCTTATGTATGCTATGAGGTGTACGAGACCTGACATTTGTTACGGCGTTGGATTAGTCAGCTATTTTCAGTCAAATCCAGGGCAACCGCACTGGACAGCAGTAAAGAATCTCATCAAATATTTGAAGAGAACCAGAAATTATATGCTCGTCTATTCGAGTGGGAGTTTGGAGCTAGCGGGTACACCGATTCGACTTTCAGTCAGACAGAGATGATTCTAAATCTACCTCTGGTTCAGTGTTTACGCTTGGTGGCGGTGCAGTAGAATGGAGAAGCCAAAAGCAATCCAGCACAGCCGATTCAACAATGGAAGCTGAGTTCATAGCGGCCTCGGAGGCAGCTAAAGAAGCAGTTTGGTTAAGAAAGTTCATCAGCGGATTAGGCGTTGTCCCGAATGCTGAGGATCCTATTACTCTCTATTGTGATAACAATGGGGCCATTGCCAACTCTAGGGAACCTCGAAAGCACAGTAAGTCGAAGCATATAGAGAGAAAATACTGGGTGATCAACGATTTTGTCGATAAAGGGGACATTTCCGTCAAGAAAATCGCCTCCGCCGATAATCCTGCTGATCCATTCACCAAGACGCTGTCGATTGAAGCTTTTAGTCGACACTTGGAGACTATAGGTATTAGAGACATGTCTCATTTTCTTTAGAGCAAGTGGGAGTGATAGTTTGCTGTATTTTAAATAATAGGGTGTGCTCTAAAACAATTAATCACATGCTTTCGTGCAAGTGGGAGATTGTTAGGTGTGATGCCCGAAAGACAATTTTGTAATTGTTTTATTTAATAAATGAAATGATGTTATTATTCATATTTATTATTCTCATATTCACCGATTTGACAATAGTATTTACACTACAGAAAACCCTAAAGTATATCGTTTATGTAATCGCTTAACTCAGTGTATGGTATATACACAGGAGGATTGAGTTAGTGAATATGTACTTAAAATACAATTAGCCCGTAGTGAAGTTAATCGAGAGTATCGGGTCTCTCCTTTAACGTGCTATTAATGCGCCCAGAACACAATAGGTGTGATTGTCTTATCCGGACTTTCGGTTAAGAGAACCTAATGGGGCATTTATATATGATAGATATATCGTATAGGGCTGGACCAATTTGATTAGAGTTCACGATATAATTCCGTAATCGAGAAGTCTTATCGAATCAATAGATGATCATATTTATGGATATATCTTAATCCTGAGGTGATCACAGTCAACTGCTTGAATCAGTATGAAGTTTGACTTGACGGTTAAGGATTACACTGAGTCTGTGGTCCGAATTACCCCATCTTGGCATTGTACTGGATTGAGTGAGTAGTCTGTGTTATCACAGATACGGAATCCATTCCTTCCATTTATGGAAGTAGATAGACAGTTCCCTTATTTGTTAATCCTAGAAACCGATCGATCGTACGAGTTCATATTACACATATTAGCTACCAGTGAGTTGTATGAATTAATTGATCACTAGGGGTTAATGGTAAATAAGGATAAGAGGTTCTAAAAGGGTTAACGGTAACTTCCCGATTTAGAATGAACAGTCTATGGAGGATTAATCCATATGTAATGATTATATCAATGGACGCTTATTATTATTCTCGTGAGGAGATAAATATAATCTTATAATCGGAGGAGTGCAGTCACGGGATTATGGTGGCATATTCCTGTGATTGATTTATCGAATATAATTATTCTATAATTATATATTTGATTTATCGGAGCTGCTGATTATTAGTCCATGGTCCCCGACGTGCCTCCTAATATAGCATAGCTATTCTCGGACGTCGAATCCTAATAATATTAATTTAGTTCTTGTTGGACTTTAATAAAACGATATGTGAATTAATTGTTTAGTGGACTATTAAATTAGTTGGGCTAAATAATTAAATATGTGAAAAAGACTTTTTTCATAAACTTGGCCCAAATGTGTTATAGCCGAAAATTAATTATGACTAGGTCATAATAAATTAAAAGTGGCGCCTCCTACTTAATTATTGACTAAGAAATTGTTTTCTTGTGATTAATTAAGACATGTGCTTAAATGTTTATTGGATAAATATTTTGAAAGCATATAATAAAAGATAAAGTTTATTCTAGGATTATCTTTTATTAAAAGGATTTACTTTGTTTGATAAATAAAATCCTTGGAGGACAAGATTAGCTCTTCTATATAAAGAGGCTTTTCCCAACACAATATACAACATATATTTTCGAATTCTTCCTATAGTAGAGAGAAGGAAATATTTCGGCCAAGGAGAGAGTGGGAGAAATCTTGGAGATTTTTCCCGGGTAGCATATCGGAAGGTTTCGAGTCGAGAATTCCTTCCACCGGGAGTTGCTTGGATCACACGTTCGGAAGACTGTGGTGCTCTTCACACCTTCACAAGTTTTTCCTAATTGCGGTTCTTCAACTTGGATTTTGAGATCCAAGAGGTATGCTCTACATCCCCCTTGTAGGATAGATCTAGTTGTTTTATTACGTGTATTATATAGATCTAGATCCTTAAAATCGCTTCCGTTGCGGATGGTATTACTAACAAAAGGGCCATTACCTATCCAAACGTCCTCCTAAAACCTCACGCTACTACCATCTCCCACCTCCCATTTTTCCGAACCCAACAAAACTACCCCCATGCTCTTCATATTTTTTCAACAGCACCAACAATACCTTTCCATACCCCTCTCCCCCCACCTCTCCACCGAACACCATTCACCTCCCAAGCACCCTCAACCCCATAAATAGACACAATCACTTTAATCCACAGAGCATTTGATTCTGATAAAAATCTCCACCACCATTTACCTAGCAAAGCAAGATTCTGCATCTTAAGACTACCCACCCCAATAACCCCCAAAGATTTAGGAGCTTGCAACTTTTTCCAATCAACCCAAGCAATTTTATTTTTTGAAGACCCATCCCCATCCCAAAATTCCAACTCCTTGACCTTATGTCCCCCAAGTGGATCAGACTTAGATAGAATTTGCATCCCTCTTTATCCCATATGACCCAATATCATATGCCACAACTTAGTCAGTTGTGACTGGTGAACTTTTGATGATGCCACAGCAGCAGAACCTGATACAGTGGACCCTTGTAAGATGTACAATGTCCTCTGTCTAATACCTTTTAGAATCACAGCTGAACCCTTATAGACATTCCCCACTCCTCTTTCACCCCTAAACTTGAACCCTTTGTTGTCTAGTGGACTAAGTGATGTCAAATTCTTGGCAATTTGTGGAACATGACTAACTTCATTCAGTGTGCAGAATTTACCATCATGTGTCCTCGACTGAACAGATCTAATCTTAACTATTTAGCAGACCTTGTTGTTAGCCATAAAAATATGGCCTCCGTCCACCTAATGATAAGTTGAAAACCACTCCTTGTTTGGACACACAAGATAAGATGCCTCAGTTTCCAGAATCTACACATCCCTGTGCCCTGTTGACTCTGAAACTGCTAAGGCCGATCTTCTTCAGATGAGCAACAATACCATGCTGCTTCTTTCTCCTAGGACATTCATTTTTCCAATGTCCCTACTCCTTGTAGTAGTTACAGACATCCTTAGCTTTAGGACCTTTGGAACTTCTCTTGGATTTCTTCTTTCCAGAATTTCCTGATCCTCTGCTGACTTCACTGGCCACCAATCCAGCAGACCGACTGTCTGTCCCAGAACCAGATGCCTTATGTCGTAGCTCTCGAGCATGGAGTGAAGATCTCACTTCCTCCAATGATACTGAGTCATTCCCAACAATAAAGGACTGCACAAAGTTCTCACATGATGCAGGCAATTATACAAGTAGGATCAATGCTACATCTTCATCTTCAATCTTCCCATCAATACTCCTTAGGTGAAGCAATATTGTGTTCAGCTGATCTAGATGATCCCTCTATTGAGTGCCCTCATGCATCCTCAGACTAACCAGACGTTGTTTCAATAACAACTTGTTGGTTAGAGATTTTGTCATGTACAGACTCTCAAGCTTGGACCACAGCTTCTCTGATGTGTCCTCTTCAGCAACCTCTGTGATAATATCATCTATCAAACACAACATAATTGTTGAATGTGTTTTCTCCTCCATACTGGCTCTCTCAGCAGCACTTCCTTCTGTTCATTTAGACAAAAAGGACCCCATAATCCCTATTGCTTCAACAAAGCACGAATCTTGATATGCCACGGACTAAAACTGTTTCTTCCTGTAAATTTGTCAATCTTGACATTTAAAGCATACATCTTTCTCACCAGAAAAGCTTGCGTAGATCCAAAAGCAGACATCTTTCTCATCAATAAACAGATTTCTTGATGAACCTGGACGCTCCGATACCAGTTTGTTATAACGGATCGATGTAGTGATGGCGATTGTGAGTAAAGATAAATAATTAACAAGTAAACAAACACAGAAACAAGAACACAGATTTAACGTGGTTTCCGGCAATACAACTAACGTACGTGGCCAACAGAAAAGGAAAAAAAAAACATAATATTCAAAAATTCTAATACAACTAACTGCCCCTGATAATGATCAATCGATCCTCATCTAATTAATTAATATATAGAATAGAGTAACAATATGATGATTGCAAAAGTGTATTGTTGTGGTAGCTAAAGAAGGATTTTCATCCCCCTTAAAATGAAAAAAAGGATGCAATAAAATATCACATACGTGACCTAAATCTCATTTCCAAAAAGAGGAAAGTTGTCAGCAACGATAGGCCTATATAAATGATGACAGCACCCCTGAATTCTTTCAACACCTAAATCTCGTCCATCTCTCTCATCTAATCAGCTAGTCCAGTAATTAATTAATTAATTGTTGATTACCACGTACCGATGGCAATTAACATTTCTTCTGTGTATCCACTCATATTTGCCTTGTTTTTCGGAAACCTGCTGCTGCAGGTTAGGCCGGAAAATGTAAATGCGGCTTTGGCGGCAGATTGTAATCCTCCGGCATTGGATGAAACCATAAACAATAAGCCACCTACACAAGTATGCTGCAAGGCACCCACTTACAGAGGTATAATTAATCTATTGATAATTAATAGATTAAAATAAAAAGGTGCAACAGAAGCTTTTCATTTTTTTATTTTTATTTTATTTTTGTATATATATTTTCAAGCTTCAAAAGAATGTGAACTTATTTATGGTGGAACATGCATCCTAAATGAAAATTGACAGCTTGCCTCAGATATTGTCTTAACCCGCAAAATTGATACCAAGGCAGGAGGAGAGGGGGAAAATCATTTGTAACTTTGACAAGTCCTGAATCTCAATAGACATTTTTTCACTCTACCTAAAGAAAAGAAAAGAAAAGAAAAGAAAAGAAAAGGCACAAAACAGATACATAGTAACTTGCTAATTAATTTTTTAATTTCCTTTATTTAATTTATAAGGGAGGATGGACAGACGGTTCACTTAATTAATTGCTGAAAGATTGTTTAAATAAGAAAATTAAATTAAATAAAGAAATTATTCCCTTGCACGCAGATTCCCAGTCCTTCAAAGAGACTAAGATGACAATATTCATCCATCGTATCATGGGAGGACGTAACGCGACGGCGGTTGTTGTTGCGGGTGTTAAAAAAAACTGGGGATTCAAAACATTCGGGTCTGTTGCTGTGGCGGACGATCTTATTACGCAAGGATCAAAGGTTCAGTCTAAAGAGATTGGAAGAGCCCAAGGCATGTACACTGTGTGCTCACGGAACGGCGCTGTCCATTCGAAAACACAGCTTTCCATCCTTTTTACCAACAAGAAAGATCGTGGAAGCACCTTGGAACTTCAAGGTGTTTATGATGAGGGTAGCAAAGTGTCTGAAATTCCAGTCATTTCAGGCACTGGTAATTTCAAACTTGCCCATGGTTCTGCCACTCTTGAAACGGTCTACTACGACAGTTCTATTCCATATGCTGCCATCAAATGTATAATTACTTTAAAGCATTAATAATTAGATCCCATCCTGATTAGCGCGCTTTGGCGCGCATAATTAATTAATGTCGTCTTACTTTTATCATATGTGGTACGTCTGTCTTGAATAATTGCCCAAATATATATATATATATATATATAATTATTAATTAATGTCGTCTTACTTGAATGTTTATTTGCCTTTATTTTGGTTTTAATTTGATGAATTCGGTTCACCGCGCGCCCCTGAACTGTTGTGTTGTAAGCGGTAGGTCCGAACACTTGGAATATAGAACTTGATATTTTATTGATACACAAAATATACAACAAATGGGACACTTGAAAAATACAAGAAGAGAGCAACTAGAAAGTGTTTGATGTGGGAGTGTCACTTCACAACTTGTGTGTGTTGTGTTGTTGGCCTAAGTTACAACTCCTATTTATAGGAAATGTAAGAATATCCTAGAAAAAATGGTAGATCCTTCTAGAGAATATGCACACTAGATCTTTCTAGGCAAAGTGTGCATTAGATATTTATCAAAGTATTTTTTTAGAATTCTAGACTATTCTCTAAGGAAATAATTTCTAGATTTTTCCCATGTACTAGTTGTAGAATAATCTAGAAGTCATTGCCTTCTAACACTCCCCCTCAATGACTTCTTTCTTTTGACGACGAGCTCATTTGCATCCCAAGAGCATTTCTGAATTCCTCGAGCTTGCGTCCGCTTAATCCTTTTGTGAATATATCTGCTAATTGATCTTCAGTCTTCACGATGTAGTGATGGCGATTGTGAGTAAAGATAAACAATTAACAAGTAAACAAACACAGAAACAAGAACACAGATTTAACGTGGTTTCCGGCAATACAACTAACGTACGTGGCCAACAGAAAAGAAAAAAAAACATAATATTCAAAAATTCTAATACAACTAACTGCCCCTGATAATGATCAATCGATCCTCATCTAATTAATTAATATATAGAATAGAGTAACAATATGATGATTGCAAAAGTGTATTGTTGTGGTAGCTAAAGAAGGATTTTCATCCCCCTTAAAATGAAAAAAAGGATGCAATAAAATATCACATACGTGACCTAAAATATCTGTTGCGGGTTAATTGCCCAATATATATATACTAGTGGGCTTCTCGTGCTTTGCACGATGCGGCCCTTGGGGTATTTTTTTTCTGCGTGTTTAAATGGTTAAGTTGTTTTTTTATCAATTTGCGTTGTTGGCGATACAGAAAACTGCGATTGTAATATGTGAAAATATGTCTATGAGGATTTTTTGGGATAGAAGTAGTTATCATTGGAAACACGTTGCATATTTGTCCATGTGTTTCCCAAAATAGAATGTTACGAAAATACATTGTGCTTGTAGCTAGCAAAATGGATAGTAACTATGTACCTAGGGGAATAGGGCTTGTTTTTTTACATTCTTGGGGTTTTTTTTGGGCTGGAAACACGATTTACATGTATCGACGTGCTTTTCCAAAAATATTGTTCTCAAAAATCACTGTTGTAGTAGATCCCTTACATATCATTGAGCTTGGTTTTCTTGATAGGTGTTGTCGGTGCTAATAATTGTGCATCTCTGTCTTCTGAATGTTGAGGTCCTGTTTGTCTTGTGTATCAGGCTTTTTTGCATTGTGGCATTCGTAGGTTTCTGTGTGAATCTGTGGTCTTTTTGCTGCTTTGCCTGCAAGTTAAGGGAATGGAAAAATTGTGTTATAAGCAAATTTTGTCACAGCAATAAGGGGAAAAACAGAATGTTTTTCAGGAAGTGATACGATTCAGTATGTGTGCAAATACTATTACTTGCTGTAAAGAAATGTTGCTGGCTGGATGAAAGCAAAATATGTTTTGTCCATAGATGAGAGGTTGTGAATATATGGTATTATGCCTTAACCATGAGGTGATGTAAGTTGATAGAAAGGGCTGAAACTGAATGACATTTGTATGTGTGATCAGACTTTTTGTTTTCAGTACACAGTGAGTTGTATTATTCGTAAGGACTTATTATGCATATATATGGTACAAGTAGACAAGTTTTTAGTGTATTGAATTACCTGCTCCCTTCTCTTGAACTGTTTCTGCTGTGATGGTTTGAGGTGGCTGATGCTGTGGTTCGTTTGGGCTCTCGAAGTGCAGTTGCTGGATTGAGTACCGCGTTCTCTGGTCCGCGAATTTTTTGCGCTGCGCACGCACTTGAGCGGTAATCGTTATGTCAGCCAGGTGTGTGTTTGTTGCACAGAGTAGTTCATGTGTTTCCTGTAGAAGTGATTGGGTAGTGTTATGTATGTCGTTTGAAGAATGATTTTTCATTAATTATGAGATGTACCTGCTCAGTCATCTTTTGTATTTCTACAGAGCTTGTCTTCAGTATGTTCTCTGCGATGCTATCGAACATGGTAACCATGATTGTGCCCGATGTGTCTGTCATGGAGGCAGTTAGCTTGCACCTGCGTAAGTTCATTGTCAGTGTAATTTGTTGGTTACCAGTGTTGTTTATATTTAAGTTGCATGTGTGATTGGTTTGACCTGAGTTTTGCTGTCTGGTGGCATTGACAAACGAAGCAGAAGTAGCTTTGACCTGGTGTGGTTGTGATTGTAGACATGCATTTGGGGCAGGATGTATATGTGAGCTCTTGCTTTGTCTTGTCTATGGTCATCTGTGTCTTCACCCATACATTCTGCATATTTATTCATAACATTTAGTAAGTGAAGTAATTGATTGAAGGTGAATGTTCGTGAATGAATTGTGTGTTTTTATTGCACACACATTTGTGTCTGGAATGATTTCTGAAATGCGGACAATAGGTTCATTCGATGAAAAGGCATACAGGCTTTCGAATGTCTCACGAGTGGGAGTTCGGTCCATGTTGTTTATGATTATTGTGTGTTCTGAAACCCTGAAATGAAGTATGTGTTAGTATGTGTATGTATTTTTATTGGCTGAAAACATTCATCGTGGAATCGGATTTACCAATTACAGAATTCAGTTGCTTGTGGTAGATCGGGATCAATGGCGATGAAACTTGCTGGAGTTGTTGCTAGTGCAAGACCTGTATTTTCAAAGATTTTGTTAGATGTGTTCTTGCGTGTGATATAAGCGTAGTATTGTTTGGATAGTATTTAGGGTTATTATAATACCTGTGTAGTCTGATGCAATGATATTTCTAGCTAGTATGATTGGATATTTGTCCTTTTTGTCGAACAATTCAATTCCTTGTACATCCAGAAAGTTTCCCCACAATGTTAATATGATTGGGCGTAGCCTGCGAGAATGCTTTCATATTATTAGTTAACAGTTGAGTGTGTTTGGAGCAAGGGGGTTGGAGCTATTTTATTTTTAGAAGAGTGCTTACTCTTGTTGCATAATGATGCATTCCTGTAGTTGTGTTGGCTTTCCACGAATTATCTTTTGTTGTGGGTGTTTCACATCCAGTACTACGGCGAACAGATCTAAGAGCAGACCAGCAACAATGGATGAACAGTGCAAACAAACAAAATAAGATAATTAGCGCAACGCATTCTGAGCACACAGAATTCAGAATAGTATAGAGAAAAAAAATATGCACCAGCAGGAACAAATATATAACAAATAACATTATATGATTTCTACACATGCATCCTACACGTACAAAGAAATGAGGTAAAGTGATAAAAAAAATAAAGAAAGAAATTAAAGAAAGCAATAGACCTGCATAACAAGAAGGCAACATCAGAAGAAAAGAAAAGCGTATCACATCTTATATATTTTGAGCTTACAGTACAGATGTAACTATATTAGCTTGATGTCAGAAGAATACATTTACCCCAGATGAAGTCTTCCCAAGTATGGTTCATAGATCAATGCTATTTATTGACTAAATTCAAACACTGCTAAAACCTTTCATGCAGCATATTTTACACTATCAAAGAAAGCAAATATTACATTCAGAAAGATTATATCACATATTCCAAGGGATTTCAAGTAGACACATATCATGATTTTAGCAAACGAACATGATTTTTCAGACTTGAAAAAGGCCATGTATAGATATAAAAGTAGTTAAACACACATTATTGTATTACATATACCAAGAAATGATAATCATGTACTCATAAACAACTCCAAAGTCGGACTGAATAAGTGCGTAGAATACACAGACACCAGGCTTTGATATCCATTGTTACAACCGAGACACAGCAAGTTTGAAGTTGGATGATCGTATTAAAAAAACGACTGACACCTAAAATGTGTCCCCGATTTTGTCAGAAATTTTGTATCTTAATTTAATTAGACATGTATTACATGTATGTTCACATTTCATCAAACATTGAACATTGCACTAATCATGGCATACATACACAGGCAACACAAAAGCTCACTCTCAAGATGCCTATTGTTAAAAGATGAAAGTAAGTTTGGTTGTTATTACCGATGCGTGTGTCCGTTCCAACTGAAGCTATCATGTCGGTACAGCTGACATAGGGAATTCTTGGGTAGGTGATGTTCTCTTCTGCAGTTGTGACAGGATTAATGTAGGTGGATTTTGATATTGTCCATTGAAGCTTTATGCCTGGGCTGTTCTTTAGATAATCATCTTTGATTGGGCTTACTGATGCACCTCCTATGCAGTATGTTTTGAAAGGCGAAAGGCTGTTACGAAACAAATCTACACATCCGTCCCACAGCAGTCCAAGCACTTTGTTTCCCTGTATTAAGAAATTGTATTTTTATGCACAATTGATATGTTATGTATATCTAAAAGAGTATTTAGGATAAGTTGAAGGAACTATACAAATGAAATGTGATTTGTACCTAATACATTTGGTTAAAAACTGGTGAAGGAGGTTTTTGCGTATATAAATTGGTATAAAAACAGCAAAGCAAAAATTATGTTGAGAGCAAGCAGAGATAAGGGGAGAAGAAGAGCATAAATCAAACATACTTAAATGATTAAGAGGTCATGTACTATATGAAGTAAGGTTAGAAAAGCGAAGTGGGTAAATTTAGATATAAATGAAAGTAAATATCTCAGCTGTTAAAAAAATATTTGATCAGTTACATTAACCAAATTGTGTTAGTTTCAACTATTAAATTCGATTCACGAATGTTTTTCGATAATGGAATGGGTATTACTACGATACACACAACATCAGCTAAGTGGGACTCAACATGTTTACTACTTGTAGAATGTTATGGAAAAACAGCATTACAAGGAAGTATTGTGGTTGACTACCATCAGGGAAAATGCTAAACAGAGGTTAAAGTTAAAGTACTTTGGTTTACTACTGTTAGAATGTTATGGGAAAACCGCCTAAAAACAAGGATGCATGTAAAGTAACGTATTTGACATATAATTTGTATGAATATAAATAAACATACCTCGCTGTCCATTAGTACCATCTTTTGAAGGCGCTTTGTGTTCTTTGTAGTTGTTATATTTCCCTTCTCAAGAACCAAAATTGTTGCTCGCCAGTTTGTGTCGCGAGGGTGAATTGCTGGAATAAGCAATTGAGGAGCCATAGCCTGTAGTAATAAACTATTGCATTACTCATTTCATTAGTATGTAGCATCCTCATGGTGCGTTGCAGATTAAATCAAGGCTTATTAATAGTTATAAAATTTTCTTCATGAAATGTGAGTATGTTAGCAATGTACCTTAGAGGCTGTCTCTATGTTGGTGCTTGTGTAAAATATTTTTTTTAACGCATATGGTTCGTTGCGTAAATGTGTTGTTAATCTAGTGACCGGCTACTATCTCCCGATACACAATGTTTTGAGTTTTGCGTGTGTCAGAGTAATCTGGCAGGTCTGGTGGTACAATTAGTACTTTGAAGGAGTTTGATTTTGTAGCCCTAGAAAGGGCAACGTACAATTGGCCGTGTGAGAAGACTGCTTCTCTTAGGTAAATGCCAACTCGATGCAGAGTTTGTCCTTGTGCTTTGTTTATTGTCATTGCAAAGCACAAACGAATGGGGAACTGGTGTCGCTTGAATGGTATGCCAGATCTCTTTTCTTCATTCGATGCTTCCAACGGTATTCTGTGAAGCAGAGTAATGTCCCCTATATTTGGCCCGCTTGCTATTTCTGCAAGTATAGTGTGTGAGCGAAGTTCTTTGCAAAGGAGGCGTGTTCCGTTGCATAGCCCTTCCGTAGGGTTCATATTTCGCAGCATCATGACGGTGCTGTTTATTTTCAGTTCTAATTTATGTGGAGGAAGGCTGCTTGGATTTAGAGTGTTTAGAAAATCCTCATAATCGCCTTGTTGTTGCAAATCTATAGCAACGTCAGTGCTGTAGTATGTTGAGAGGTCTCCAGGCATGTTGGAGAGCATGACAGCATTAATATCATCTACACATGCGTTCGTTGGAGCCAAGATTGCTCGGTTTATGACCTCTGTTGGATTGTTTCCGAAAATGTTTATGTCCGGATAGACAAAATCTATTAGTTTTTGCAGTGATGTTTGTGCGTCTGTGAAGGGTATGACCATTGTTGACGGCAAGGTTATATAACCATCTAAGTCTTCAGGTTCAGTTCCGTTTCCAATTCGAAGCAGGTAATCGCTGAAATCTGGGTCGTGTAGTGCTCGCATATTTTCTGTAAGATGTATTCTTTGGAATGACTGCCATAACGGTGAGCTGATTAGGCATGCATCGATCTGTTGCAGCCTGTTGGAGTTTGTAATCACAGGCAAAATTTGGCGAAAATCACCACCAAAAACAACTACTTTGTTGCCGAATGGCTGATTGGCATCTATTATATCTCGAAGCATTTCTGAAAATGCTTCCATCGATTTCCTGTGTGCCATTGGTGCCTCATCCCAAATGATGACTTTGGATTCCCTCAACAATTTTGCTAGGTTGGATTGTTTGCTAACATTTGCTATCTGACATTCGTCAGTATGCAATGGCAATTTAAAACGGGAATGTGCTGTTCGACCGCCTGGAAGAACCGAGGCAGCTATTCCGGATGTGGCAGTAGCGATGGCTACATGGTTTGGCGCACGTATTGTGGCGAGGATGGTTCTATATAGGAATGTCTTTCCTGTACCACCAGGGCCGTCTACAAAGAACACTGAAGGTTCGTTTCTTGTGACCTTATCCATAATCATTTCATATGCATAGCGTTGTTGAGTATTCAATTGCAGTACAGCAGTTAAATCATTTTCAGGCACAGGTATGTTTCTTTCGTGCTCCATCTCCTTCGACACATCAAGATATCTACCAAGGTAGTCTGCTTCGGGGCCTAGTGCATAGTGAGCCAAGCTCTTTCCCATATCATCCAACAAACGCGCTATGTCAGAAAGAGCTCTCTTACGTGCATTTACCGAGGTTGGTACTTCTGTCGTTACTACCCTCATATAATCTTCGCAAATAACATCTGCATACTTCTCCCACAATTGCCTAGGGTTTGACGGTGAGCAGTAAACCAAGATTGATGCGAATAAATTGCGAAGCTGCCTTGGCATCTGATAACCGACAGCCTCATCCAAACAATGATATAGATCCAAGTCTGTGGTCAGTAATCCTCGGTGTAGGGCAGAGTCTCGGAAAGTCGAATACAAACAGTCTTGAAAAGTTAGTAAATCATCGAAGGATGTAGGTCCGGCGACATGGTTTAGAAGCAACCGTAGATAGTATCTTTCTCCTTCGGGTGGAGGAACCGAGACGACACGTCCTACTACCTTACCTTTCTTACGCTCAGTCCAAACACGCTTTCCACCATCCCATACGAAATGCCTAGGGAAATCCTTGTAAAGACATTTAAGCAAGATAGCTCGCTCATTAAATTTGTTCATGCAAAAGAATTGGGTAAGCATAGTCTTTGCAAGGAAGCTGTTTGCGGCAACAGTAGGAAGATCTGCATCAGCACGAAAGGACAATAAGTAGTTATTTGGCAAATGAATTTGCAAGGTAACCACTGCAGGATGTATTTCGAAGAGTGGGAAGGAGTATAGTCGCCATGCAGCCTCGGGTGGTGAAACCCATCTCCCTTTTTGGTAATCTTGAATTTCATCATCAGAATGAGTTGCCGAAACTTGGAATGCTATCCTATATGGTCCTTTGTATATGTACTTGTACAAGTACTTTACAAGCTTTATAGTAGAACATACCTCAACATTTATATGGCAATCATATTTTTTTAAAAGATAGGGATTTTACGGTACAACCCACGTATTGTTTATACGATGCCCCCTGACCATTGCTGAAATTCCCGTATCACGCCTCCTATACAGAGGGTAGCTATCTTCTCCGTGAGTAGTATGGTCCAAGAAGCTTCTAGGGTATCTATTTTTGCATAGATTGTTGCGCATACATGGGCAACGCACATTCAATGGACCGCATGGTCCGTGAATCATGTGCTTAGTCACCAAAGAGAAAAGTTCAGGATCTTTATTTGGATCAGGAAGTTCGGCACTGATGAAGTGGTCGTACGCCTCTGGATTTACTGGTTTAGATTCTCGATTTAGGATAATTAGTAAGTGTACATGCGGTAGTCCGCGCTTTTGAAATTCAATAGAGTAGACCGAAGCATTTGGCGATCCTAAAACGCGATCTTTCAGGAGATCCTTCTTTAGCATTTCTAGCTTTGCCTTGAACTCTCGAGATAGCAAATCAGGTCTGTTTTGAGGAAGTTGGCCAGGAAGTAAATGTTGAGAAATTTCTTTCCATGCTGGGTTACATGTCATAGTTAGAAAGAAATCAGGTCTACCGAATTGTTGCACCAATGCCATTGCATCTAAATACCTCTTCCTCATATCTCTAGGACCGCCCATAAATGACGGTGGTAGAATAGTTTTGCGACCAACTGATGCTGCAGAGGCATTTCCATTACTGATACTGTCCAGTAAGCCTTGCAAGAATTCAGTTCTTATTTCCTTTTGTTGCTTTCTCATGTAATCGAGCCTACAAGACTCAGCCTTCACGAACATATCAACGATATATTGTTGTAGTAGACGACCTCCATGTAATAGCCCTGATCTGTCTGTCTCCCTTATTTGCAATTTATAGCAGTAATATTGTCTACATGAGACAATATTTCTTTTTCGTGATCTATGGACCAAGTCTAGAGAATAGTTGATTGATTACGTTAAATAGGTAGGTAATGAAGATGCACCAAATGGAAGAAATAGAACAGACAAATGAGTAGCGGTGATCATGAATACCTGATTCCTCGTTTTCCACCAATTGTTGTGCATTAATTGAAAGTTGAGGTGCAATGACAGAAGTCGAGTTGTATTTGTATATGTTCTTTCTGAAATTAGGTGGCATTTTTCGACACCAAAGTGCCAGCCACCTTCCCCTTTCCCAAAAAACAAAGGGTACTGTAACGCATCGTAGGACGCAAAATTGTGTGAAATTTTATAAGGCATCGAATCTTTTGCGTAGATTTGGATGTGGCATTCAGGCTGAACATCTGATTCATCTTCTAAAGTCAAGATAGCAGCGATGTCCTGACTCGTTGGTTCATTGAAAACTCTTTGGTCAAGCTTTGGGTTGTTAATCAGACATATTTTGTGGTTAGCTATGTTATTGAGATCCTTTAGTTGGCGTAGAAAAACAGCATAGGGGTTACCGCGAAGAATGTCTAGCAATTTTCTTAGCATACTACGATCCAAACGTGAAGGCAAAGTCATGCGCTGATCTATTTCAGCCTCACCATCGTACAGATACAGTTGTAGGTTTCTGGGAGAGCCCGATGGTGGCTGCAGAGAAGGAAGTCGGTGATAAACCTTACCTTGGACACTAAATGTATATACACCCTTATAATTTTTCATTAGCTCTGGATCTGTCTTTGCTCCGAATGTAGTGAATGCTAAGTGATTGTTGTATGTTCGCACATAGCGCCTGAATTGCACTGCATCTGCTTCAGTTGATGTGAACAGACGCAGCAAGTCATCAGGCATTGTCGTTGGTGCAAGTCTTACCTCACCCTCGGAACATCAAAAGGATGGTGGCTCACGGTAAAAGCGCTTGGCTAGGCAATGTTCGCAGTCCGAGGCATGAGGTAGAATTGAAGGCCCGATGTACGGTGGTGGATCAGATTCATTAGGAGCTTCATGCACATTTAAGAGTGAATGCTTGGCCATTCCTCTTCTTGGGTAGATTGAATGATCAATATGAGCTGATGTTTTTGTAGCTCGTTGGGAGGAAGAAGCAAACGTTGCAGTTGTAGTATGCACGCGATGCGTCGAGGAATGCATAGTTTCGAGAAAGCGAACTTGAAGACTCACCAATCGAAAATTTGATTGATGTATCGTTGGAGAAAGAGAGGATGATGTTTGTTCTGAATACCGTGCCAGCGCATATTGCATGCGCCGCCGTTTGAAGCTCAGCTTTCTTTGCTGAGTCCATATTAGCGTACGACATTCGTCGCCTCTCACTCTGCTCTGCTTTTTTCCGACCTTCCATGTTTCCTGTAATGCACATAGACTAACATGAAGTGGAAGCGCAGAAGTAGCTTGCGTTTATCAGAACAAAAGAGGCTGCAATGAGGCCGAAGTATTCAACATTTGTCAAATATATCGCATCTTTGCAGTGAAAATGTCACATAGAAAACAAGTGCAGGCTTTTCTTTGCCTTACACTTTATCTAAATCTAGGAGTATGTTCCATCAACATTGATTCGATTCAAGTCAAGTCTTCAGTAGATACACGAATTTTGTAAGTTTGGCTTTTTTTTTTAATTTAGAAAAGCCTAAAGCAAGGAATTTATTAGTGGGTAATTTTTCATGAGTAATAAATGCAGTTACAATCCTCGAACCTAGCCTAAAAGCATTTGTCATCTGTTAAAGTTAATAGCATTCTACCAGGGGGGAGGGGGGAGGAAAACCAAGATAACGTGCAATATGTGTGAATAACTCAAGGCATATGAAATGTTGCCTTAAGAAATACACATAATGATTTCATAACATATTGCATCACACATTGATTTAAATTAGTTACATCACAAAGGCACAGATGGAAAGTTGGAAAGGCATATATCTATAGTACATGTTAGAAAGAAATGAAATTTTATCTAGTAAATGAAGGCAACACAGTCAATTAAATGATTTGTCTTACAGTACCAAATTTCTACATATGAATGTATTCAAGATAGGTAATTGAATGGCTTTGGAATTACCAATATGAAAGGCATAAAACCAAATAAGCTCAGTAACACTTAATGAACAGACCCAACTAATATTGGAATAAGGAAAAAATTTACAGTAAGAGGATTCAATGCACAATAAATGATTTAAGGTAAAACCAAACAATGTTTGGTCCCATATAATTCTAGATACAGGCTTATAAAAAGAGATAACTCAGGTTGCAATCTGTACATCACAGAGCGATATTAATTTTATAACGCATAGCATATAACTTGAAATTTTATAGCAAAATTCTAAGCAAAACAGCCAAAAATTTGCAAGTGTACTATAGGACAAAATCTCTACATATTATTTTATTGAGGAATGTAGCTTTGAATAGATTTGCATTTGCCAAAGTCAAATGCACAAAACCAAATGAAGACAGCAAAATTTAATGGATAGACTTAACTAACATTGGGAGGAAGAAAAAACTGATTGTAAGAGCATTAAATGCACAATGAATGATTTATAGCAAGATAGAACAGAGACCTAACTAACATTGGGAGAAAGGATAAATTGATTGTAAGAGCATTAAATGCACAATGAATGATTTATAGTAAAATAAAAAATCCTTTAACTCCAGAAAATAGTAGATACAGGGCTATAAAAGGATACAACTTGAAACTAAAATCTACAAACCACACAGAAAATAGCAAATGCAAAAATTCTAAGCATACAAGCAACTGATTTACAAAGCAAGCATGGGATTCCAGAATCACTACAAGAAATTCGGCTTTTAATGAGGAGAATTCTCCTCATTAATCGTTCATTTCTCCTCATTAAAGGCTTTTAATGAGGTTTAAAGGCTTTTAATGAGGAGAAACCACTCCTCATTGCAGCTTCTCTAGTTAAAAGTATATAATGAGGAGAATTGAATCTCCTCATTAATTATATCATACATTTAATGAGAATATACCCTTCTCATTAAATTTATTTTTAATGACGACTAATATCCTCATTATCTAGCCATTTACTCCTCATTAAATAAAAATTCAATGATGACTAATCTCCTCATTATCCACTCATTTACTCCTCATTAAAATTATTTTTAATGACGACTAATCTACTCATTATCTAGTCATTTACACCTCATTAAATAAAAATTCAATACAACACAACTCCTCATTAAAAGGCCAATTGCTCCTCATTAAATCATGAAATATTTATGATACATCTCCTCATTATAAAACTATTGACCCATCCCTAATTACAATGCAAAAATTACTTGAAATCCATGTAGCTATAAAAGTACAATGCCAACATAACTGATTAGTTATCATGTAAATAAGCTACATCATCCCTATCAGACGCAGGACCAATCAATGGAGCACAAGAAGCTGACCGAGTAGGTAGAAAATCTTCAAGTCATGCATCTCGATCCTTCTCCTTAATGTACGACATCAACATAAAGAATGAATTCAACAAAGTCTCGTGCACTTAAACAAATTGATATTGAACTGATGAACTAATTAAGTGATCAAAGAATCAATATCAAATAGTAAGGCTGAAAAGTAAATTGAACAAAGGATTAAATTCCAAAAGACACTCGGGTTCTAAAACCTGAAGTTTTCGTGAACATTCCCTTTCTGCAACTACCATCTCTCGAGCTCCAGTATCCCCAATTGAGACCCATTGATGAGCATCTCGATGAAAGAGGGTTCCGACCCGTTCTCTGTTAAGAACTTTTATTATATTGCCCGCAGAAAACCTGCTAATAAGGGATGTACATGGGAACGCCAATGTTAAGAAACATAAAAGAAGCATGCATGAAAATCCTTCATTTTCAAGCCCTCTGACTCCCAAATTCAGTTAATTCTGAATAGTAAATACGCGTAATTCAACATTAATATGTCTCAACTTAAGAACGATGCATGCTGTAAGCTCAAATGGCAGTATTTTTCAGTTAAATAAGAACCATTTTTTTCTGACGTGGTGATAACAACCGGAATGCCAGCATATGCTGCATAAACAACAGTTTTGACTTTAGCAGTCATACCCCCTCTTCCTACTCTAGACTTGTCCCCAAACGTGATCAAACCTTCGTGTTTTTCCTTGACGTAAGTGTGAATTAACTTTGACTGTGGATCCATGGGAGGACCGCTGTAAAGACCGTCAACATCACTCAATAAAACAAGAAGATCAGCTTTTAGCTCCAATGCCAATAGAGCAGATAAACTGTCATTGTCCCAAAATATTCCAAAGGAGTCCGGGCAAAGAATTTATACATCAGGATAAAGATCGAAAAATTATGCATCTTGGGAGACAAGGAAGAGAACAAACCTCATATGGTGCTCTTCAGGTACTGACATCATCATTTTCATTGAATATAAGAATAACTTTTAGTCCTAGCAATGAGTTCACAGTCTCATTTAGTTGCCTCAGAAAATCAGGATATCTAAAATCATTATCTGTTACAAGAAGCTGAGATGATGACACATCCAACTGTACACAAGCAGCACAAAGAAAATGGTGAGCAAAGGACTAACCTAATGAATCTTTCATTGTTAAGCTCATATTATTGCTTTCAGCGTTATACATAAGCGGTATGAGACTGTGAAAATCAGTAAACCTACCTGACTGAACAATGTATCATACAGAGCCATTAGGCCATTTTGTCCAACAGCTGCACAAGCCTTCTCATCAAGCTCGAGTTGTGGCTTTTGAAGGTCGGCAAAGCTGAACACGAAGTTGAAAAAAATCTAACAGTAAAGTTTACTATGAAAACACAAGCTTTCATGTGCATTCGTTTCTTTGTTGGAACACGAAACGAATCCGGATTCTCGGCTTTGGAGACGTGGCCGCATCACGGCCTCCCATTTCAGTCGGGGAGAGAGAACACACAATTTTTGGGTGGCCGTGGTGCGGCTACGTCCCCAAAGCCGGGTAAAGCTGGGATTCTTAAAGTAGAGGATCCGGGCACGAAACAAAGCCATATATACTATCACATGGAGTACTGCTTACAAAATGTTGAGGCTTGGATTTTATACCTTTAGAGGGACCACAAACAACTAGAACTAGTTATCCAAAAGATGTAAATATGTGGAAACGTATGATGTACATACATACACAAACGATTACCTGTTGTTTACTAATCTTCTGTATCTGAGGCGCTGTCGACCTACACAGATTGCGCCTGAAGTCACCAAAATAACCTCATATCCATCAGAAATGAGTTCTTGAATCTGCATATTAAATGTATGTATCAAGAGAAATCATAAATATTGCAAAGCCAAATTCGAAGAAAAATAGTGATATGACTGATACTGGAAGTTACAACAGGCATCTAACTCAGCAAAGTGATTTCCAGCAAGCACATCAGATAGAGTAAATGTTCAGAGCAACAAAGGCCAAAACACAGTGGTGCAAAGTGTGATAGTTTACAGGACAGCAAGTGTAGTAGTGTGTATGTGTGTGTATATCAATACTACCTTCAGACCATTAGCTGCAGACGGTACTGGTTTATGATGATTTAAAGCAGCAGTTGGCTTGTCATTAGATGGTTTACTCAATCTTTACTAATCCTGATATCACTTTAGAGTGTGTACCATTTGAAGCAGCATGAGTAATCACGTCTATTCCATCTTTACCCTTCTTCGAGCCAGTTGTAGTTGCAGTTTCAAAACTCGAAAGCTTTTGATTCTTGGTCGGAGCTGCAACTTTGTGTGGTTTGTCATCCTTAAATACAGCTTGCTTGATTACTCCATGTTCTTATAATTTCGTTCGGGGTCTTAATTGAAAGAAGTAAATAGAAATTGAATGGTCAAGTAAACATTCAACAAAGCTGGGAACGTATAAAAAAGATATAACATCCAACCTTAAAACTATTAACAGAATCGTTTTGTTTTTTTGCGGGCAAAACATCTAGCAGTTTTACGAGCTCAGAAGGAGACATACAACATCCTTCAATCACACATATTTACCGGAACTTGCAGTAAACCCATCATTCCCGGAAAGAGTACTGTCTTTCTCTATGAGAGCATGCTCCTCAGATGTAGGAAGATGTTTGTTCACCCCATTTTCACATCCAACCCCGTTCTCCTCCGTAGTAGTAATCAAATTGTTAGCATCTATGTACTCTGCCCTCACAAAGAAGCTTTATTATGATCTAGTTTCCAGCCATCACTCTGCAACTCATGCAGCAACAATTTTATAGAAGAAGAAAATAGCTTATTCTGACAGCAACAAATGAGGAAAAAACATCAAAACACAGGTTCAATTTAATCAATATGTACATTCCCTATAAACAACAGATGGTTAAAAACATCCAAAAACAGGTTCAATTTAATCAAACTGTCATAGGCATTCAGGAAACAAAATTTTCTACATTCATTTGGACCATCAAATCTCATGGGAGTTTATAATCTTTTTTTTCGCACCAGATCAAAAGGGAGTAAGGGCTAATTATCCTCCTCCGAACATGACCGAACGACATCGGAATTCAAGACCAACTAAAGAGTAAATCCATCAATCATCAAACATGCTATACGTTTCAGTCGTTTCTTCTAAATAAATTTAAACCCATTATCCATCATAAGAGAGTCCAACTAAACGATTCATATCCACAAGAGGTTCTAATTCCATGCGCAACCCAAATTACAACTACAGCAGTTCAGACAACGGGGATTCTGTTTACATTGCACAACAAATGCAAGTGAGATAAGGACCAAGAAATGATGAGCAATCAAATAGCAAGCAAGAAATGCACAAAGAATCAAAGCACACAAAATGTCACAGTTGTATAAATAGTAATAGTTAAATTTGTTGCCAAATCATGTTACCAAAAATGGTATTTAATTGCATTGGGCAAGAAAACAAAGCTGCAAGTCTCAAAATAGGAGGGGGTAGCTTTTCATTTACGTTTTTATGTATAATTAAAATATCAATATTGGAATGGATTATGTAACAAGTTTGGTATCTACTACAATGCAAATAGGAGAGAGGTAGACAGCAAGAACTATTGACCACGTAGTCAGAGATCTATATAGTCAATAGATTGCCTTTTCTTTTTTGTCTTTAATTTTGAGTTTTATAAGCATTATTATATTCAATATAATAAAGAGTCAAAAAGCTAACAAACAGATTTGGTTTTGTCTGATTGGGTGATCTAAAAACAAAGTAACTAAAGCTTACCAAACAATGGAGACCATACAGAATCAAAACTAAGATAGCATACTTAAACACTTTTTCATAAGACAAGCAAGAAATTTGTGAATATACCAAAAGCATGCAAAACATCTTAGCAATCTGACTAGGATTAATAAGAAGATCTCAAACAAACAAGTTCAGGTCTAACCAAAACAGATTGGAAAGTCTTGAACTCAGAAAGATTTAACAAACTAGTTGAAGACTCCACCAAAACTAACAAAGTCTCAGACAAGCAGGAAGATGACCAAAAGGGTTTCTTAAAACAACAGGCAAACTTGAACTAAGAACAGATTCCTAATCATGATACAATACACAACCAATATTAGACATTCAAGATCATGCCTCAGCCTACGGCAGACATGTTCCAATAAGAAAGACTAATTTTTTACCTCTTAGAACGATTGTGCATAGAAACACCACTTGAAAATTTGGGCAAAAACACAACACAACAATAGCAATAAATGCAGCAAGAATATCCAAACACAAAAAGACAATTGATAAGCACTCTATACTATAGGAATCTTTACACAACAATAAAACACAAAATAACCTGCTCCCACCACAACGGCACAACCACCCCCTGTTTTCTCTCTGTGTATATAAATGATATTGAATGTTGACTTGTCTTTCTTTCTCTCTTTGAATTCTTCAATGATTTTAATCCCAAATTGATTGTTGGGTTGGCAAATGGAAATTATGCCAAAAAGAACATATCACGTTAGTGCCGCTCAGATTATAACAAATATGAATGTAAAATGAATAGACGAAAGATCGGTCCACACAATAACGCTTACAAGATTTATGAAAAGCAACAAGAAGCATGCGTACCATGCTAAAATAATGAATGTGATGTAGGGGTTTATACAACAGCGTAGGTTAAACTCGTTGAGGATTGCACACCATGGTCCCTAACAAGTTAAGACCCCGATAAGAACAAATTGGAAAATGAAAAATGAGATCTTGCCTTGAACAGAACGAATTACTGATTTCTCTATGGCAGCGGCAGAGAGACAAAAACAACGGTGGCTGGGAGAGAAGAGCACCAACGATGGTGGATTGTGGAACGGCGGCGGCGGTGGCGGAGCATAGCGGAACAACGGTGGCGGAGTAGAGAGATGGAAAGTGATTAGGGTAATTGCATCCTCTACTTTTTACAGCCGCAACGTTTTTTGGAAAGTGATTGTTATGATATATTTTTGTCAATAATAATGGGGTGGGTTGGTTTTGTTTATTTATTTATTAATTTTAGCATAGGTCGATTATATCTAAATTTGTGTCGTTAATGAGGAGAAATTTTTTGTCCCATCAATAATAAGGAGAAATTTGACCAATAATGAGGAGAAATAACATTTGGTCATCATCCAGAAAAAAATTCACGTCTCCTCATTATTACTACCATTTAATTACGAATTTTTTGCTCCTCATTAAATTCTCCTCATTGAAGACCCTTTTTCTAGTAGTGAATGCCTATCCTACATTGCTATATGAAGTTGCAGAAGACCAGCCTGAAGCATATGCACCCCCCATACCAATTAAGGACGAAGATTCTTCTATAAGACCAGAAGAAGTTCCAAAGATAGGGTCGTATGCAGATTATGCAGTGAAAAGCATTGCTAGACAAAGGGACCGAATTGAGAAGGAGCTGCACAGCTCAAAATAAGAGCTTAAACAGCAGAAAATCCATGCTAAAGAGCAAGAGAGGCTTGCAAACATGTGGAAGGAAAAGTACATCCTTGCAAATGCAACACAAGCAATACCAGAGGCAACTACGCCAAACAGAAGTAATACAGACACAGAGAGCATGGACTCAGCAAATAACCTCAGAAATGGAGCGATGGACTAAACAGAACACAGAAAACTGAATGCCTACTAACTGAAGCTGCAACCAACGAATAGGTAGAACCAATCAACTCAAGCATATCAAGAATCTAAGGTAATAATAGGCTATGCTAGACTAAGTTGAGTTGAACATAAAGTCTAGGGCCTCACAGAGCCTTTTTTTTTCCTAATAAAAAACTTACATAACTTGTTTTGCTCTGGTTGGGGGACAGGAGTATATTTATTTTTAATTGCAAACACAGAAAGAACAGGCAATAATTAAATAAGTGAAAAATGAAGCTAACCTTAGTGGAATTCGAAGCAAAGTCAGGAGAATCAAACGTAGAGAGACAATAATATCCAAACACTGCAAGAAGAAGAAAGAAAAATATGAAACAACGAATGTAACTTCATTTTAAAGCATAGAACATAACATATCAGAGAACTTGCCATCAAAGGCATTGGGGAAAAAGAAACAAAGCTGAAACTAATCCTAATGGAATACAAAGTAAAGCTAACGAAAAGAAGGGCAAACGAGCAACAATGGATGGACATTGCAAACAAACATAATGAGATAATGAACGCAACTCATTCCGAACACACACAAAGCAAAGTAGTATAAAAAAAAGGCACAAGCAGGAACAAATACATAACAAAGAACATTATATGAGGTCTATACGTGCATCCTAGACATACATAGGAAGGAGGTAAAGAAATACGAAAAATTGAAGAAAGAAATTGGAAAAAGCAATACATCTACATAACAAAAAGGCAACATCAGAAGAAAAAATAAAGGAATCATAGCTTGTAGATTTTCAGATTACATTACAGATGCAACCATATCAGCTTGATGTCAGATGAGTCCACTGACCCCATATGAAGTCTTCCCAAGTATGATTCATAGACCAACACTATTTATTGAGTAATTTGAGACACTCCTAAAATCTTTCAGGCAGCATATTTTACACTATCAAAGAAAGCAAATATTACATTCAGAAAGATTATATCACATATTCCAAGGAATTTCAAATAGACACATATCATGATCTTAGCAAATGAACATGATTTTTCAGACTTAAAAAAGGCCATGTATAGATATAAAAAAAGTTAAACACACATCATTTTGTCACATATATCAAGAAATGATAATCATGTACTGATAAACAACTCCAAAGTCGGACTGAATAAGTGCATAGAATACACAGACACCAGGCTTTGATATCCATTGTTACAACCGAGACACAGCAAGTTTGAAGCTGGATGATCGTATAAAAAAAATGACTGACACGTAAAATGTGCCCCCGATTTTCTCAGAAAATTTGTATCTTAATTTAATTAGACATATATTACATGTATGTACACATTTCATCAAACGTTGAACATTGCACTAATTATGGCATACATACACAGGCAGCACAAAAGCTCATAAAACATGTTGCATTTAAATTCATGTTTGTACTACTAAAACAATCGATAACTGCACAAAATATTGCTAATCAAAAAGACTTGACAAATGACCAAAACTGAAACACATATTGCATAGCTTACATCACAGTAGGACCTAATCTAAACTAAACAGAGCTGGAGAAAGACGTATTGCAATCTCAGGCACAATGGCTACGTGGAATTCAACTATAAACATCAGCACGAAGTGAAACCAAAAAAAGGTACAGAGCAACCTACTCATATATCATTTAACAAAGTTACTACATAAGGTAAAACAGTTAGCAAATATTAATATACCTAGAAATGCAATAATTGTAAATGAAGCACTAAGTTGTAGATGAGAAGTGGCTGATCCTGCAAAACCAATAAACATTTATAAGAAACTTGGGAATAAACAAAATGAATCAAAGATTTAAACATATACACAAACAAAAACATGCTTATGAAAACAGTACATGATTGTGATTAATGAAACAGTCCAAAGAATAAGGTTTTTTCACTGATCATTGACAACACCGAATCATGGGAATCACCTAAATGAGTAAAACAACAAACAAAGATAACAACAAACAATGTATTACAAACTATGTACTACAAACAGTAACAACCAACAAAGATAACAGCTTTCATTTCCAACACAATTTCTAATAAGATTAAGCCTAAAAACAAGGAGTATAAAGATCGATCAAAGCTTTCAGGTCCAACATAGTAAAATCAGACCAAATAAAAATAAAAAAAATATATCAAACAATGAACAAAAGAGTGCAATTGCAAAACCACCAAATCCAGAAACAAAACAATATCTAAAACAAGAAAATTACGGAAGAAGAAACCACATGCAGCTATAACAAACCACAGGAAATAAAGCAGAAATAGCAAACTTACCAACAAAAGCCAAGAACGAAACACCACAACAACAAATTTTATTTCACATGCCAACATAAGCAAACAAAATAATTAGCCTATCAAAAATCAAAGATTACATTTTTATTATGCAACAATCCTACCTCCAAGTAAGAGGCAAATACAACCCAGAAATAAAATAACCTCGAAGAAGAAGCTCCTCACCTTATGAAACAGATAACTGTAACTATCAAAATCCAAATATAATAATGCAACAATGCTATCATGCAAATAAGAAGCACATGCATTAACAGTAAACGAAATTCCCACAGATAAATATATTCAAAGTAAAATGATGAAGAAGAAGGTAAAGCAAGAACAACCTAGAAATAAAATAACCACGAAGAAGAAGCTCCTCACCTTATGAGACAGATAACTGTAACAATCCAAGCACACAATCGAACCGCTGAGCGATGATATGAGTTTGAAGAAAACAACGACTAAACTTTCAGACTGGAAAACAAAGCAACAAAAAGCCATGGTTCTGTTTCAGCAGCCTTTTATAGTGCCAATTTCTGAGTTGAAGCGGTGGATGAGAAGGGCGGTGGTGGAGACGATCTGTAATTGCAAACAAAGGCAACGAATCAGAAGCAAATTTAGTGGAGAAGCAAATGATGACTGAAACGTGAATGTGTATGAATATGAGACAAAAAAACGACGTCGTTTCACTATGAAAATGGCAAAAAAAAAAATTCAGAAAACGCCAAAACAGTCAACCAAAGTATCCGCAATTAATATATTGCGGGGATATTGGCAAAAAAAAAAAAAAAAATTAAAACGCCAAAACAGTCAACCAAAGTATCCGCAATTAATATATTGCAGGGGATATTGAAGAGATATATATATATATATAATTATTAATTAATGTCGTCTGATCGGGATCCGAATGAAACGAATAAACAATCGGGTCTTTCTTGCTCTAGGATTGTACAGAGAATAGCTATTATTTTTCTTATGGACTGAACTTAATCAATAAGCTGCCTACGTATCCAAGTATATATTTGGAATCAAGTCCAACCGTAGTTCAGGCGGTTACCGGCGATAATGGGGTTAATGGGCGGTTATATAAACCCCCACTCCCCACGTTCAGTCATAACTGCTCTTTATTAGATGAGTATATCTTCGATCTGCTTCATCTAATCAGGGACCTGCCTTGGCCTGATCAGCCTTCTTCTTCTGGTCAGGGACCTGCCCTGATCAGCTTTCTTCATCCGGCCAGGGACCTGCCCTGGCCTGATCAACCTTCTTTTCCTGGTCAAGGACCTGCCCTGGCCAGCTTGCTTCTTCTGGTCGTGGTAGAACCAGATCCTGTTCTGTCGGTTAGCTTCGTCCTGCTTGACACGTGGGCTGATCCGGGTCACCCCTAATCAAAGCCCCCCAGATCTTATTCGATCAGGTCCGGCCTTTAAAATAGATTAAGATCTGAAATTCAAAAGTTCCACGTGTACCGTCCAGATGGTCTTTCTAACCCTGTCTCGGTTAACTCAAACGTCACTGTAATTACACACGCTTTGTCACTTCAATCAATGCGTAGCCCAATCGTCCCATCCCTTGGTTAAAGGCTGTTAAATCTATCGGATTCTGCAAGCATCCATCATTATTTAAAGATACAGACATCCAATTTGGCAGATTTGCTCCTTCCATTAACAAGTAAGTCCTTCATCTTTATGCAATAAAAATTCATTCTTTTTGGCTCCTTATGAATCCAAATCCACCTGAAATTTCTAATCCCGGTGAAAATCCTCTCTTCTCTATTCTTCCTCCACACTTGATTGCTTCTATTGTCCCTAGTCTTGTCGAATCGCCCCCGACCGAGTATAATATCTCTGGCTTGTCCGCACCGATACGTGCACTGAGGAGAACCTACGAGACTAAGAAAATGATGGCTTGCCACGCCATCGACTCCAAACTAAAGGATTCGGATATCACTGATATCTGTGATAGGTTTGGATTAAACAAGAACATTTATGCCCCTATCCGACCCGCTCCTGGAAAGAGTGCTGCTGCTCCTCCTGCTGGGTACTGCACTGTTTATAAAGAACAGTTTGAATGCGGTCTCAGATTTCCTCTTCCTCCAGCTTTTCTGGAAATACTCCGATATTATGACTTGGGGCTTGGTCAGATAGTTCCCAATAGCATAAGGGCCATTACAGGTTTTTTAATTTGGTGTAGGTGTTTTGTAACCCCTTTTTCATTGCAACTGTTCAGAACTTTTTATCAATGCAAACAAGTTAAGAAGAATCCTGGTTGGTATTGCTTTTGTAGATGAACCGATAATTTGAGTGGGGTTCGCTTGATTAAGAAAACCGACCAATCTTTCTCTGATTGGAAAAAGCACTTCTTCTTCATCAGGCATAACACCCTTAGGGATCTAGGTAAGCGGAATACCTCAACCAAGAACAGTGATGTTTTAGAGAGCAAAGCGGATAAGAAATTGTTGAGGGATATCAGTGCGTCCCCGATATATATGGGTTTGAGAAATTATAGCTCCAACCTAATCGATGCTGCCCATTTTGAGACTGCTGGCCCAGAACCTTATGTTGAGCTATCAGAGGAGAGATATAATTTGAGTAGGACCTCTTATTTTTGAACATTTACATTTTCCTCCGTGGTATGCCTTTAATAAAAAATTTTCCTTCTTTTTTTTTATTGGCACTTGCAGTGGCGAGCTTTACTGATATCATCCAGATTGCCGATGAGACATCACCTCCCCGTGGTCAGGGGGCGCTTGATCCTGGTGTCCAACCCAACGTGCCAGATCAGACCGCTAGGACTGTTGACAGTCATCCAATTGAGCCCTCAAATGATACAGATCAGGCCGATGGTGATTCTGAAGAGACCAATGATTATAGGATTGTCTCTCACAACACTCTGGTAGGGACTACTGAGGAGACTAGGCGTGCTTCGAAACGTATCAGATCTCAAGATCACAATGGTGGAGATGCAGGAGCCTCTGAACGAGCTCAAGGCGAAAGATATGACTGGAAAGACTGGACAAACCAAGATCTATCCAAATTTGTAAGATTATTTTTCATAAGTAGCAACCTCCCCTTTTGTTTTTTTTTACCCTGCTCTGTGTACTCCTTTCCAGGGAGCCAAACTAGGGAAAGAGATCTTGTCCAGATTAAGGAGTTCTGCACAGGTGGAGGAAAACTTGGCCAACTCTTTATCAGAATGGAAGGCTAAGTATGAGGATTTGTTGAGCACCTCTGCTGCGGAGAAGCTGGCATTATCTGACGAGTTGAAAGGCAAGACTGATGAGTTCCAGGCCAATCTTTCCACTGCTAAAGAGGTCAAGTCTGAGTTGGAGAAGATGGTGGCCACTCTTGAAAAGGAGAGGGATAACCTGAAAAGCAGGCTACCAGAACACATTGCTGAAGCTCTTGCTAACTACAGGAAGTCCGATGAGTTAGCCAATAACATCAAGATGCTTTTTGCCCCCATCATTTGGTTTGGGTACTCTTCAGCGATTCAGGACATGAGAGCTGCTGGTCTATCTATTGATGCGGCCAAACTTACCCACTCGAGCTGGAACAGGAGTGATGGATCTCAAATTTATGAGACTAGATTCAAAGAATTCACAGATGGAGTAGACCTGGTTTCCAAGTATGGTAGAAAGCCTCCACCAACTGGCTCATCCACTCAGTCTGAAGCTCCCCCCAATTCGAAATAAGATCATTTAGCTTGTAACTTTATTTCACTTTTGGTTTGAAAACATTGTTTGTTATTGCCCTCAAATTTTTTGGGGTACTCCTTGGCTTCCTGCACAATTTTTGCTGATTATTGAAATATCTTTGCTTCTGTGCCTTGTGCTTTTTATTATGTCCTTAGTTTGTCCCCCTTAGGATGACATGTGATTGGCTTGGGCAGCACCTGTCATTCTATGGTGTGCAAACCTGACCTGAGGTTTTACAAACGATCTAATTTCCCTACTTAATAAGTTTTTCTCTTTTGAAGAGTTTTAGACCTGACCTGAGGTCTTAAATGGGCGACCTGACCTGAGGTCAACAAACGATCTGATTTTTCAGACTTAATAAATTCTTCTCTTTTGAAGAGTTTTCGACCTGACCTGAGGTCTGAAATGGGCGACCTGACCTGAGGTCAACAAACGATCTGATTTTTCAGACTTAATAAATTTTTCTCTTTTGAAGAGTTTTCGACCTGACCTGAGGTCTAAAATGGGCGACCTGACCTGAGGTCAACAAACGATCCGACTTTTCAGACTTAATAAATTTTTCTCTTTTGAAGAGTTTTCGACCTGACCTGAGGTTTAAAATGGGCGACCTGACCTGAGGTCAACAAACGATCTGATTTTTCAGACTTAATAAATTTTTCTCTTTTGAAGAGTTTTCGACCTGACCTGAGGTCTAAAATAGGCGACCTGACCTGAGTTCAACAAACGATCTGATTTTCAGACTTAATAAATTTTTCTCTTTTGAAGAGTTTTCGACCTGACCTGAGGTCTGGAAGCTTGCGACCTAACCTGAGGTCTTAAGATGGTCTGATTTATCAGACTTAACGATTTTTCTCTTTTTAAGAGTTTAACAATAGAAACATAATTACAGCAATTCAACATAATCAAGGACTTAAAATAACTTATAGTGCGTAATAGTCTTACAAAATAAGATGGTAATTACTTGCCTTAAACATAAAATTTCTTCAAATTAATTGCATTCCAGCTTCTGGGGATGGTTTTCCCTTTACTATCAGCCAACTGGTATGCTCCTTTTCCATGCACTTTAATGATCTGATAAGGACCCTCCCAGTTAGGGCTGAGATTCCCACTTGGTTCCTGCCTGCTGACCTGATTTTTGCGCAACACCAAATCACCAATCTTAAAATAGCACTGTTTCACCTTGGAGTTGTAATACTGGGAAACTTGTTGCTTATACTTAGCCATTTGGATCAAGGCGATATCTCTTTTCTCTTCCAGTTCATCTTTAGTGTGCCTTATTTCTTCTTCCTGGATTTGGTCATTATGTAGGGCTGTTCTGGGAGATGGCAATCCAATTTCTGCTGGAATAACAGCTTCACATCCATAGGCTAATGAGAATGGAGTTTCATGTGTTGACATATTTGGGGTAGTCCTATAAGCCCAAAAATATTTGGGAGATGCTCTACCCAGTGCTTTCCTTCTTGTTCCAGCCTCATTTTCAAACCAAGCTTGATCTGCCTGTTAGTTTGTTCCACTTGACCATTTGCTTGTGGGTGACCAACAGAGGTGAAGTGTTGTTTTATTCCCAACTCTGTACACCATTCTTGAACTCCACTGTCTTCAAACTGTGTTCCGTTGTCTGAAATTATAGTCTTTGGTATCCCATACCTGCATATCAGATTTTTCCACAAGAATTTTTGGATCTGTCTGGCTGTGATGGTGGTCAATGGCTCAGCCTCCACCCATTTGGTAAAATAGTCAACGGCCACTACTAGGAACTTATAACTTCCTGGTGCTGTTGGAAGAGGTCCCACCAGGTCAACACCCCATTGATCGAAGGGCCAAGCTGAGATTACTGGAGTTAAATTTTCAGGAGGCTGATGGGATAGGTTACTGTGGACTTGACATGACCTGCATGCCAAGACTAGTTCTTCTGCATCCTGCTGCATCTTAGGCCAATAGTAGCCAAATAACCTGCACTTCCTAGCTAAGGCCCTTGCCCCCAAATGGTTTCCGCAAATCCCCAAGTGAATTTCTTTCAACAAGTAATTGCCTTCTTCTATAGTAACACAACGCAACCAAGGAGATATAAACGATTTCCTATACAGGATGTCATTGAATAAAGCATACCTGCCAGATAAACGTTGGATTTTGCGAGCTTGCATCCTATCCTCTGGTAACAGGCCATCTTTTAGGTATGCCACAATAGAATCCATCCACGTTTCTCTCTGAGTGACTGGTTGTACCTCAGACATCTCATAACTCCGTTGATCTAATTGTTCGACCAGGACCTTCTTATCTGACAGAAAGTTTGACGCTAATTTGGACAAAGCATCTGCTCTGGTATTCTGAGATCTGGAGACCTGCTCCACTTGTACTTCTTTAAACTGGGTTATCTTCGATTGGCCCAGGGATAAGTACTTCTTCATTGGTTCCTCCTTCGCTTCGTATTCGCCCCTGATATGGTTTACTACAAGTTGAGAATCACTATAGACTTTGAGTTGCTTGACCCCCAGCTTCAGAGCTAAGTTTAGACCAGTGATTAATGCTTCATACTCTGCTTCGTTGTTTGTTGCGTGGAAATTGAAATGCAGAGCGTAAGGGAACTCCTCACCTTTTGGACTTATGAGGAGGAGACCTTCTCCTGACCCATTCTTGCTGGATGCTCCATCAACAAACAATTTCCATTGACCTGATTCTTTCGGATTCACTTGTTGATCGATAGAGATTGATTTCTCTTCTGCCAGGAAGTCTGCTGGGGCCTGTGCTTTCACAGCTGTTCGTGGCCTATATTCTAGATCATAACCTGCCAACTCTATAACCCATTTGGCTAAACGACCCGAGTTATCTGGCCTGCTCAATATTTGCTTCAATGGCTGATCGGTCAAGACAATGACTGGGTGACTCTGGAAGTAAGACCTCAGTTTCCTGGTCACGTGTACCAATGCTAGTACCAACTTTTCCGCATCTGAGTACCTCACTTCAGGTCCATGTAATGCTTTGCTTGTGTAATAAACCGGCTTCTGAAACGTGTCCTGTTGCTTAACCAATACGGCACTAATGGCTTCATCACAAACTGATAGGTAAAGGTACAGAACCTCTCCTTCCTGAGGTGAGGTTAGGGTTGGTAATTCTAACAGATATTTCTTCAAATCATCGAAGGCTTCTTGACAATCTGTCCCCCAATGAAATGGAGAAGCTTTTCTTAAAATCCTGAAGAAAGGCAGTGCGCGCTGTGCTGAACGTGACAGAAATCTGTTCAAAGCTGCTAGTCTTCCTGTTAGCCTTTGAACCTCTCTAATATTGGTGGGAGGTGGCATCATCTTCAGAGCATTTAACTTGTCCGGATTGGCCCGGATTCCATCTTTTGAGATCATGTAACCCAAGAACTTTCCAGATCTGACCCCGAAAGTGCACTTCTTTGGGTTCAGTTTCATCTGAGTTGCCCGAAGCACCTTGCCAACTTCTCTCACATCTCGTAAGTATTGATCTAAAGACCTGCTTTTGATAAGTAAGTCATCAACGTAGACTTCCATAGACTTGCCTATCTGATCACGGAAAATTTGATTAACTGCCCTCTGGTAGGTGGCTCCTGCATTCTTCAGTCCAAACGGCATGGTCACATAATAATATGTGCCAAAATCTGTTATAAAGGCCGTCTTCTCTGCATCCTTTGGGTCCATGAATATCTGATGATACCCCTTATATGCGTCTAAAAACCCAAAAACCTCAAAACCCACAGTCGAATCCACCAGCCTATCAATTCTGGGTGAAGTATAACTGTCTTTAGGGCACGCCTTATTCAAGTCCGTGAAGTCTACACACATTCTCCAAGATCCATCTGACTTTTTCACCAACACCGGATTGGCTACCATTCTGGGTAAACCACCTCCTTGACAATTCCTGCTTGTCTCAACTTGGCAACTTCCTGTTCGATGACTGAGATCCTTTCTGGTGCAAAATGTCTCTTCTTTTGACGAACTGGGGGTCTGTTCTGATCCACATTCAAACTATGCACTATGAATTCCGGTGATAAACCAGGCATATCATCCGTCTTCCATGCGAAAACATCCCGATACTCTCTGAGCAGGTCTGTTAATGATCTCTTATGGGGGTCTGGAATCCATGAGCCTATGCTGACCACTGATTCGGTTCCTGGTTCCTCGATCAGGACAGATTCGGTCTGATCTGCAGTTGCCCAGGTTTTTTCTTCTTCTGGCAACAATTCTTCAAGAACTACCTGTTGAACCAACTTTTTTTCACCAACCACAGATGTGTAACAACTCCTGGCTGTTTCCACATCCCCTTTAATTTCAACCGATCCCGAGCCGACTGGAAACTTCATGCTGTTGTGGGCTGGTGAGATAACTGCTCGCAGATCAATGATGGCTGGTCTTCCCATGAAGACATTGTACGCTGAAGGTGCTTTAACCACAATGTAATTTACCATGAGAGTCCTGCCCTGAGGTAATTTACCATAAGTCGTGGGTAATGTGACCATACCCATAGGGTGGATAGGCGGGCCGGAAAATCCAAACAGTGGCGTAGACACTGGTGTTAAACTGGAATCTTTTAACTTCATGGCCAGGAAAGCCCTGTGATACAAGAAGTTAACAGCACTTCCTGTATCAACGCAAATTCTCTTCACCCAGTTTTTGTTGATCACGGCTTCAATGACCAGCCCTTCGTTATTAATGACCAGCGGTAGTGGATCCTCTGGTCCATACCTTACTTCTCCTGATACCTTTAGACGTTTACCAGAATTCCGATCTTGACTCGTTTGACCTGCTAAGCTTGTTTCCTTCTCTTGATCTGTCCGCCTGGGACCTCCCATGATTGTGTTAATTGTATTTACCGGACGGTTATCGATTAGTCCGTCCTGATCTGGGGATGGGTGTCTGTGCCTTCCTTGTTCGTTATTCCTACCCCTCTCGTTCTGGTGTGGTCCTCTCCTAAATTCTCTGCGCCCCCTGGGCTGTTTGTTACGAGATCTGTCCACAACCTCATCAAGTTGTCCTTCCATGACTGCTGCATCTATGTCCCTGATTAACTCCCTGCATGACTCTGTATCATGACCAACATCCTGGTGGAATTTACAGAACATAGTCTGATCTCTCTTTTCTCTGGGTCCCTTCATAGGGAATGGAGTTCTGGCTATGCCTTTACGTTCCATGATAGCGAGAACTTGTTCTCGTGATCTGTTCAACGGAATCATGTCTCTGTCCTGCAGAGCGCCTCTTTTGCCCAATCTGTCGGTTATGGGTGCCTGCACCCTATCCCAAACAGATTTGCGCTTCTTATCGGATTTCTCCTCTGTTTTTTCCTTTCTGTGATTTCCTTTCTCCAACTCGCGCTTGGCACGATTAGCTTCTTCTCCCTGACAATGCTTAAAAGCGATGGCCAAGCATTCTTCCACAGTTTTGGGGTTTTTCCCATTTAACTTAGCGTGTAGCCGCCCTTCTCGTAGTCCTGCTACGAATGAGGCTACCAGAAATCGGTCGTCCACATCAGCCACCTGGGTTGATTCTGCATTAAACCTCTTTATGAATTGTAGAACCGTTTCGTCGGATTTTTGCTTAATAGTGAGCAAATGGGTACTGTTCCTTTGAAATGGTCTTGCAGCAATAAACATGCTCATGAACTTCTTTGTCAAAACTGTAAAGCTGGTAATAGATCTAGACGGTAACTTATTGAACCAGTCCCTGGCCCTTCCAGAAAGGAGTGCTGGGAAAGCTTTGCATTTCATTTCGTCAGGGGCATTGTATAATTGCATATGCGCTATATACTGATGCATATGATCATACGGGTCTCTGGTTCCGTCATACGGACTGATTTTGGGTATCTTAAATCCTCTGGGACAGGGGTATACTTCAATATACTCTGCAAAGGGTGAAGCAAGATGGAATTCATCCTCCTCGTCTTCTAACATCGCATCTAACTCAGCTCTTGCAGCCTCATCAGCGTGACGGGCTTTGCTCTTAACAACTTGATCACTGGATTCTGCAACTTCTTTATGACCATCCCTGTTTTCTGAAGATAATTGCTTTTCTTCTCCAACAGCGCCTACTTTTTCCTTTCCTTTTCTCACACTTTCAAAAAGGACCTGAAAGTCTTCATCTCCCATTGTCTTTAAAGCATCCACTAGGAGTTGTTTCGCCATTTCCTACGTATTGGGTTGATCTTCTGGTTGTTTTTCTGGATTTTTCATTTGATCCATATTTTCTTGATTATGCGAGGACCCTGCGAGATCCTTCTCTTGTTGAACTTTTTTCGATTTCATATCTGCTACTCTGTAATTCGTCACTAGAAGCAAAAAAGCGCCCTCCTTCTAGCGCCAATGATCGGGATCCGAATGAAACGAATAAACAATCGGGTCTTTCTTGCTCTAGGATTGTACAGAGAATAGCTATTATTTTTCTTATGGACTGAACTTAATCAATAAGCTGCCTACGTATCCAAGTATATACTTGGAATCAAGTCCAACCGTAGTTCAGGCGGTTACCGGCGATAATGGGGTTAATGGGCGGTTATATAAACCCCCACTCCCCACGTTCAGTCATAACTGCTCTTTATTCAGATGAGTATATCTTCGATCTGCTTCATCTAATCAGGGACCTGATCAGCCTTCTTCTTCTGGTCAGGGACCTGCCCTGATCAGCTTTCTTCATCCGGCCAGGGACCTGCCCTGGCCTAATCAACCTTCTTTTCCTGGTCAAGGACCTGCCCTGGCCAGCTTGCTTCTTCTGGTCGTGGTAGAACCAGATCCTGTTCTGTCGGTTAGCTTCGTCCTGCTTGACACGTGGGCTGATCCGGGTCACCCCTAATCATCGTCTTACTTGAATGTTTATTTGCCTTTACTTTGGTTTTAATTTGATGAATTCGGTTCACCGCGCGCCCCTGAACATCTAGTATATATATCACTCCATCGTCTTTAGAAAATATAACAATCCAACAAATATGTTTTTATTTGGCGTGCATAATGAATTTATCACCATAACAGGGTGCAAAACATCACGACAAATATCATCACGCATGTCTTTCATACGTCCTCTTCCCAAATTATTTTCTTCCAAACTCCGGTACCTTATTATAATCGAATCAGTTAACAAACATTTAATGTTATCATGGAAGCAAAAATACCAAGCTTAAATATTTAAACAAAAAGTTTTACCATTTGAAAAAAGTCACTATAATAATAAGAAATAATAATAAATATTAATTTACCAAAAGTTGAAACAACAGAGAGTACTAATAAATATTCAGTTTAATTTGCTGGTAAAAGGGACGACAATTTTCATTATTTTTTAGACATATAGGACATATATACACATATTTTCACTGGATTTTCCGGACAAACAAAGACTTTATTGTACAATTAAAACCGACCCTATCTAATGCGTATCAGACTTTACATATTTCGGGTTCAAATATCAGTTCATCTGCTCTTAAGGACTTAGGCATAAACAGAAACATTTAGTGCAGTAAGTTCCGAAAAGAAATAAATTCACCGTTCCCCGGCAATGGCGCTAAAATTTGTTGTGTCGTTTTACCACCAAAATTATATCCCTTCTCACTCTATAACTACATGGTAAGTCGAAGTCAATTCCACGAAGAACAAATGATTATTTTATTCAGAACCTAATAAAACAAATTTTGTAGGGTAACTTTAAAATTAAGCATAAAGTCACAAAGTATGCATAAATAAATACTGGCAGAAATTTAGAAACAGAACGAAGCAAATAATAGAGGAAAAATCAATTTAAGAGGATTCCAGCTAAAGCCATTATTTTCTCTCTTTTTTTTGAACAACCAAATATTTTTCATTAATCAGCAAGATGCTAAAAAGTTTACAAAAATTGTTTAAGGTGCAAAAATACAATCTCCCAATTACCAAAATAAAATGTGACCCAAAGAATAGCTACTGCAACAGACTTCCTGTCGAAGTGTGCATGTTACCTCCCAAAATCAACAAATTTCACTACCATTTCTTTTAACAAAAAGCAACAGTAGCCAACCTTTCAAATTATGCTGCTGCCGACAACGGATTTGACTTCCATTCTTCCCACTCCAGCTTCCTGAGTCCCTTGAAATTTGATAACCAAGAAAACGAAATCCTCTGAATATCATTTCCGGATTTAAAACATGGAACTGAAAAATGACTTTCTTCCTATGCAACCAAATTACCCAAGCCGTGACACCAACAAAAGCTGACCATAAACAATATGCCAAATTCGAAGAGACACTCCTACGTCTCACAAGAAAAGAATCGCAAAATGAGTAAGCATCTAGCCCATAAATCTTACACCAACTTAGAATATGCGACATAATCAACAAAGACACGTCACAAGCATATAAGAGATGATTAACCGATTTTTCAAACTCATATCATAACGGACAAAAAGCATCATGAATTGCCACTCCACGACAAATTAGGTTCGGTTTGTGGGAATTCTTTTGAGGCTTGCTTTCCACATAAAAAGATTCACTTTTGAAGGTAACATCTTATTCCACCTTGCAACTTGATCATTAATCGAAAAAGCATTTTTGAAAAAATCCAACTCGATCAAATTTCGCAAAGAAGCCACCGAGAAGCTTCCATTCAAACATAGATTCCATTTCAATTTATCTCTTGGACCTGCATTACCACAAACATTACCACAAGCAGAGTTGATTAAATTCTCCAACTCACCTAACTCCCCTTCCTCAAAACCCCTCAACCTCCTACTCCAAGCCCAATGACAAGAACTCCTACCTTCTTCCCATTTTACCATACTTTCAACAACCGCACCTTTAGACAATGAGAGCCTAAAAAGTCTAGGAAAAGCAAGACACAAAGGGCCATTGCCTATCCAAACGTCCTCCCAAAACCTCACGCTACTACCATCTCCCACCTCCCATTTTTCCGAACCAAACAAAACTACCCCCATCCTCTTCATATTTTCAACAGCACCAACAATACCTTTCCACACTCCCCCCCCTCCCACCTCTCCACCGAACACCATTCACCTCCCAAGCACCCTCAACCCCATAAATAGACACAATCACTTTCCTCCACAGAGCATTTGATTCTGGTAAAAATCTTCACCACCATTTACCTAGCAAAGCAAGATTCTGCATCTTAAGACTACCCACCCCAATACCCCCCAAAGATTTAGGAGCTTGCAACTTTTTCCAATCAACCCAAGCAATTTTATTTTTTGAAGACCCATCCCCACCCCAAAAAAAAGAGGACCTCACACTTTCCAACAGTTTCAACACGCATTCAGGAGGCTTGTAGACAGAGAAGAAGAAGAGCGGAAGAGCGCTAAGCACAGATTTGATGAGGACCAATCTACCACCCTCTGACAAAGAAGACCATTTCCAAGCACACACATTCGCCCTACATTTCTGTATAATGCCTTCCCAAGACTATATCCTTTTCATATTTTGACCCACCCACAGACCCAAATATTTGAATGACAAACTACCTCTCTTATACAAGAAAAAATCCGCCGCTTTGCAAACATCTCCATCGATCTGAAACCTTTATTCCAGCCAATGAACTTTTCCCCATATTTATTTTCAAACCCGAAATCATCTCGAAACAATAGAGGATTCTTTTAAGATTCTTCAGGTTTTCAATGCTCCATTTTCCCAAAAAAACGTGTCTTCAGCATATTGAAGAAGAGAAACCGGGATTTGCCCATTTCCAATATAAACCCCAAAGTATCTATCTTTTGCTATTGCTCCTTTCATTGGGACATTCAAACCTTCAGCTGCAATGAGAAAAAGAAAGGGAGATAATGGGCCCCTCTGTCTTATACCTCTTTCTAGGTTGAACTCCTTAGACGGACTACCCCCACCAAAACTGATGCTCTAGCCGAGGATACATCCTTGAATCCATTTTCTCCACTTTAGACCAAAACCCATATTTTTCATCATGTTATCAAGAAAGGACCAATTTACGCAGTCAAAAGCCCTTTCAAAATCAATTTTAAAAATAAAGCTAGCCATACCTTTCTTTTTTAAATAGTCCACAACTACATTCAAAATAAGAACGCCATCAAGAATTTGCCGTCCTTTGACAAAACCGGATTGACACTCTCCAATCACCGAAGGGGTCACAACTTTCATCCTCTATACTAAAATTTTAGCAACAATCTTATAAAAACAACCAAGTAGACTAATGGGCCTATAATCTTTAATTACCAATGGGTTAGAAACTTTCGGCAACAAAGCGATAAACGAAGAAGTGCACCCATTTTGAAACTTAGCAGATTCTTCAAATTCAAAGACTGCTTCACAAAAATCCTTTTTCATAATTCCCCAATTTTTTTTTAATAAAGTTGAAGTTAAAACCATCCGGTCCGGGGGCCTTTGAACCTTCACACGACCACACCGCATTTTTAATTTCGTCCACATCAATTTTCCTTTCAAGCCAAACACATTGGTCAAGAGAAATTTTATCGAAAAGATTACTATTAAAAATAGGTCTTGAATGCACCTTTTCTTTATAAAGAACTTGAAGGAATTTTGAACCGCATTTTTTACAAGCTCCGCATCTTCCAACCAAACGCCATTCACCATTAATCCGGACATACCACCCTTTCTAACTCTTCCTTTAACGCATCTGTGAAAAAACTTTGAATTTGAGTCGCCTTCTTTCAACCATTTAATTATTGATTTTCGTCTAAGATTATTCTCCATCAAGGCCCCAAGATGAAATAAATTTTCCGAAGCTTCTGCTCGATGATTTTCTTCTTCCTTGTTGAGAACAAATTCTTCGGCTTTTAAATCTAGTTCCCCAAGAATTTTATCTTCTTGTTTAAGCTGCTTAGCCAAGCTCCCAAAAATTTCTTTACCCCAAACTTTCAAAGCTTCTTTCAACCATTTCAATTTCAATTTCAATCTTAAACCAGGAGCCAAAGAATTTTCTTCATGTTGCCAATTAACCTTCACCACCTCCTCTAAGCCATCGTGTTCCAACCATTGATCAAACACCCTAAACGGAGAAGGCCCAAAATCAATTTTTTTATGGAGAGCAACAAAGGGCAATGATCCGAAAGCTTGCGATCAAGAGCTTCTAAAGTAACATCTTCCCAGTTAGATACCAGGCTATCGGATACCAGAATTTTGTCGAGTCTACTCATTTTGGACCCTGCTTTATTATACCAAGTATACTTCCTTCTCCCCATTTTTAAATCCACCAGTTTTGATAATTCATTGAACTCATTAAAGGAGGCTGCGTCTTTGAGATTAAAAGCCGACCCTTTTCGTTCTGAAGATGACAGAACTGAATTAAAATCACCTTGAAGGCAAACCATACCATCTGGATATATTATGCAAAATGCTGAGAATTTCATTCCATAACAAACCTTTTGCCTCCACACATTGCGGGGCATACACATTGATAAATGTACACAATACATCAGATCCCTTCCACCTCCCTTTCACGCCTATTAAACCAGAGCCTTCAAATTTATACACCGCCACAAACACTTCCTTATCCCACAACATAAAAGACCACCTGAAAGGCCGACGGCACTTTTGAAAATAAAATCAAAATCTGAATCCTTCCAGAATGTCTTCACCACAATTTGATTTATTACCATCAATTTAGTCTATTGAATCGAAAGAAACGGCAACTGGTGATAGCAGTACAAATCTTTCAGCCACCTCCTTTTACGGCCACTACCCAAATCTCTTACATTTGTAGAAATCATCTTCATAAAAAAACAGATAATCACAAACCAGGAAGAAAGGTAATAGGCTCAATTGGAACCTGCTACATCTTGTACTTTCCAATCGATCCCCAAAATTTTACCTAGTTCTTCAGTTTTTTCAGCCTCACTCTTTTCATCGCCATCATTTTCAATCAACCTTTTTCTAACAAAATTTGTCATGTTTGAATATTGGAGTCTGAAATTGTTACTCCGGTAATCCTCCTCTCTGAGTTCAAATAAATAGGGAAGACACCCATATCTTTAATTCTCGATTTTCCACCTTTCTTTAGCTTCTCCAGATCTACTTTCTTTAATCTTTTCAAACAATTGAAGCCAAGAATTTTAGAAGAGCCTTGTCTTTTTTATGGAACAACACTTTTGATTCTAACAATGAATTAGGATTATTGGTAGAATCATTTACTCCCAGTTCAGAGACTATAAAATCAGTTGACTTACCCTGATTACCACCTTGGACTTTACCTTGTTCATGGGCCGAATCAAGGGGTCCATTACAGAAACTGTCATGAACAGAAGAAACTTCTATATAGTCATCATGAGCTGAACCTAGGCCTGCACCAATTGTGGGTTTCGATCTTAGACTACAAACCTCTAAATCTGTATTAAAACCTTGTTTTAATCCATCGATTTGCCTGGAAATACCCTTGTCGTTAGAACTGCCTTCATTAGCCACCTCCCCATTAAACGAGATATTCTTATTAATAGCTTGAATAATGCCTAGCCTAGAACTTTTCTCGAACCCAGAACCTTCTGAACCACTTTCTAAACCGCTTCAAATTCTCCGCCACCGGTGCTCAGAGTTTCTGACGCTGAACTTTCAGAGACCGAATCATCAGAATGACATACATGGTATTCTTCTTCAACTTACACCTAAATTTGATGACCATCAGCACTAATCAGCAACTTCTTGGATATATGCTCTCCATGGATTGTTCGAACTCTGATTCTTCCCACTTCCAAAGATATGCCCTTGCTTCCGTATTTTGATCAACCTCCACCACTTCGCCGAATTGACTACCGATAGAATGAAACACTTCCAATTCCAGATATTCAGAGGTACTCCTCTACAGGTTAACCAAACAAATCTATCAAATTGCACCGATTCTTTTGACCACGGGCCTACCCATTCGAACCAATCTCCCAAACAAGAACCATTCAACAGAAGATTATTCCATATGCTGCCATCAAATGTATAATTACTTTTTAAAGCATTAATAATTAGATCCCATCCTGATTAGCGCGCATAATTAATTAATGTCGTCTTACTTTTATCATGTTTTTATCACCATAACTCGGTGCAAAACATCACGACAAATATCATCACGCATGTCTTTCATACGTCCTCTTCCAAAATTATTTTCTTCCAAACTCCGGTACCTTATTATAATCGAATTAGTTAACAAACATTTAATGTTATCATGGAAGCAAAAATACCAAGCTTAAATATTTAAACAAAAAGTTTTACCATTTGAAACCAAAAGTCACTATAATAATAAGAAATAATAATAAATATTAATTTACCAAAAGTTGAAACAACAGAGAGTACTAATAAAATATTCAGTTTTAATTTGCTGGTAAAAGGGACGACAATTTTCATTAATATTTAGACATATAGGACATATATACACATATTTTCACTGGATTTTCCGTACAAACTAAGACTTTATTGGACAATTAAAACTGACCCTATCTAATGCGTATCAGACTTTACATATTTATGGTTCAAATATCAGTTCACCTGCCTCTAAGGACTTAGGCATAAACAGAAACATTTAGTGCAGTAAGTTCAAAAAGAAATAAATTCACCGTTCCCCGGCAATGGCGCCAAAATTTGGTGTGTTGTTATACCACCAAAATTATATCCCTTCTCACTCTATAACTACATGGTAAGTCGAAGTCGATCCCACGAGGAACAAATGATTATTTTATTCAGAACCTAATAAAACAAATTTTGTTGGGTAACTTTAAAATTAAGCATAAAATCACAAAGTATGCATAAATAAATACTGGCGGAAAATTTAGAAAGAGAACGAAGCAAATAATAGTGGAAAAATCAATTTAAGAGGATTCCAGCTAAAGCCATTATTTTCTCTCTTATTCAATACAACTGATTATTGATACATAAATTACTCGTTGAACTCGTAATAAATTAGTTATAGTTGTTGTTGAGGATATTATAAATAAGGAATAATAAATAATTATATTTAGTTGTGTTTATTATTATTATTATTAATGTTGTCTTGGTGGCTAAGTTAGATTATGCTAATATTAGAACAATTGTACTTTGAGTATTAATCAATGAAATACGATTATTCTGAATCGTAATATGGTATCAAAGCAAGACAATTTTCTCTCTCGTCGTGTCAATTCTTCCATAAACCCTAACCCGTCTCTTCAGAAACAAAACAAAACAAAAAAATTGGCCGCAGATCGTCTTTTCCGGCTGCCATCTCCGGTGAGCTTTCGGTGCTTTTACCGAGCCTGGCTGCTACAATTCCCTCTTCTACAATTCTATCAATTCTCCAAATCCTATCAATTCTTATTGCAAAATTCATACAATTCCCTCTTCTACAATTCTCATCCCATCTACTTGTAAATCACAATTTTTCCTTTTCCTAACCCGTCTTCTTTAAACAAACAAAAAAAAAAATTTTATAGCCACCGGCTTCCCGTTGAAATTTATTCTGGTGATGTTTTCAGTAGTAGATTTCACATCCCTGGTGTTATTGCACACAAATTAATTCCTGAACCTTTAAATCTCACCAAAAGATTAGGGTCAGCCGATCATATTCTTGTACACCTGGACAAACCACCACCTCAGCTCCTCCGGAAAACTGCAACCTTTCCTCCCGCTGCTTTATTCCTTTCTAATTTAGTAGCTATTCCGTAGGTTTGTCGTCTTCCATCTTACCGCCTTCACACAAGAAAAAAACTCAATTTCCGCCACCGCTGAGGAGGTTCATTAGGTTTTGTGGTGTTTTATTCTATCATCAGCCCAATATATATATATATATATATATATATATATATATATATATATATATATATATATATATGTGTGTGTGTGTTATATTTGTTTATAAGGACATGTTTTGAGACTTAATTAGGCACTTAGGACACCCAAAAAAGATCATTAGTTATAAGGAATTTTTTTTTTTGAACTTTCCCAAATTACCCCTGTTACAATCTCTTATCATTTGACCCCAATTTCTTCGACTTCAGCCATCTCCTCTCCTCTCCTCACCTCCACCTCCACCTCCACCTCCGATCTCAGATTTGGCTCTTTTATAACCCTTCTCGCCGTTCCTAATTCCTTTCTCCTTACCTCCGATCGACCTCATGGCATCGGAAAGTCGGCCTCTATTTGGGTTAAACGTTATGAAATGGTGATTTGAGGTTTTCGCTTCTGGCAACGGTGATTCCGCTGAAGCTCAGGCCGAGACCCAAGTGAGGGAGTCAGTTACAGCCGATGTCAAGGTATGTGAAATGTTGGAAAATTCAATTTTGCTGTATCAAGAATGGTTGGTAAAATGATTAGACTAATTTTACTCATTTTCATGCTATCTGCTCATTGGTTAAGATGAAAACAACACACTGGTTAGTAAATTTGTACTCCGGAAATGTGTATGAGTTGTTATATGGTGTTACAAGAGAACCAGCACTGTGGAAAATCTTCCATGTTTAGTAATTTTGTGCAAATTTTTTTTTGAAGCAGCCAAAAACAAAAACCTCGAACAAAATGCATTCAGAATGCACAAAAAATTAAGTTGTAGTAAAGCTAAGCAGCAGAGCTAACCAGCGTCTGCTTCATCAGAGAGTTGCTGCTGCGGTGAACGGTGGCGGACGGATGTCACGGCATTTGTAAATGTCACTGCATCGCGGTTTCAGCTCTATACAATGTCCCGAACTAGATTTCCTATAACTTCACCAGGTGCTTCAAGAATATCATACAAAGTAATATCTTCAGCACCATTAAACCTTATCAAATCCTCTCTTTCCAATACACCCCTTCTTTTTTGGATTCTATAATTTCTGCTTTGGTGCACTATATTGTGGCAACTGCTCATCTTTTTGGTGTTTGAGGTCTAATGTATAGGATATATCTTTGCTGCTGATGAAGTGGTGCTTTGCTGCTGGTTATTTGCATGGTTGTTGTAAAAGTTGGATGTTTGCTGCATAGAATCTTGGAAAGGTTTCACATGGCTATTATTTTGGGTGTTTTTTGGACTTTAAATGCGATTTTGGCTTGCAAATTCTTTTTTGGACAAAAGTATAGAATATTCTAGCTGCTGAAGTTGTGCTATGAGGCTTTGGATGATTGAAGGCTATCATGATACTTGGCTGATGTTTTGGCATATCAAGCTTTCTGGAGTTCATTTTTATAAGCTTTTGCTTTCAGTACCTTTAGGACCAACCTTAATGATTTTCCATTGCTTATGCCGGAAAGCTTTCTAAATTCTAATGTACTGGAAATGTGAAAAAATAAAAATAAAAGTTGGATGCTCTGGTATGATTATGAAAGGCTTTGGATGATATTATTTTTTCCTTTCATTTTTTGAGTAATGATCTGGACACAACCGTTGTGACACAACGAGTGTCACATCATGTATCGACACCGTTGATCATGATGTAATAATGATCACTTAGTTTAACATGCATCACCTTGAAACAAAGAAAGCAAAGATATACGTTGATGGTGGGTTTGTGTATGATTTGGCAATGTCACTGCATATAATGCCAATGTCACTGCATAAAATGCCAATGTCATTGCATAAATTTCTGATGTCACTACATAAAATGTTGATATCACTGCATATCTGATTGCCGATGTCACTGTATAAATTGTTGATGTCACGCATATATGATTGCCGATGTCACTGCATAAAATGTTGATATCACTGCATATATGATTGCCGATGTAACTGCATAAAAATATGAATTAAGGTGAAAGATTTATGTTGATCGTAGTTTTATATCAAAATATATAACCATTTGAAGTTGATTTTATGAAGAAAATAAATCGATTTTATGAAATTAAGTCAGAAAAATATCAAATGTCATCACGGTGTTGTTTTCTCAAATGTCACTGCATCCCGGTGATCACTGAATCTCGATGATCTCTGCATTGCGGTGTCTCTGCATCAGGGTGGCCACTGCATCGCGGTGTCACTTCATCGCGATGTCTCTACATATATGATTGCCGTTGTCACAACATAAATTGTTGATGTCATTCATATCTGATTTCCGATGTCACTGCATAAATTGTTGATGTCATGCATATATGATTGCCGATGTCACTGCATAAAATGTTGATATCACTGCATATATGATTGCTGATGTCACTACATAAAAATATGAATTAAGGTGAAAGATTTATGTTGATCGTAGATTTATATCAAAAGATATAGCCATTTGAAGTCGATTTTATGAAAAAAAGAAATCGATTTTATGAAATTAAGTCGGAAAAATATCAAATGTCATCACGGTGTTGCTTCATCAAATGTCACTACATCCCGGTGATCAATGCATCCCGATGGTCTCTACATCGTGGTGTCTCTGCATCGGGAGTGGCCACTTCATCGTGGTGTTTTTGCATCAGGGGTGGCCACTTTATCGCGATGTCTCTGCATATATGATTGCCGATGTCACTACATAAATTGTTGATGTCATTCATATGATTGTTGATGTCACTGCATAAAATGTTGATGTCATTGCATATCTAATTGCCGATGTCACTGCATAAATTGTTGATGTCGCGTATATATGATTGCCGATGTCACTGCATAAAATGTTGATGTCACTGCATATCTGATTGCCGATGTCACTGCATAAATTATTGATGTCACACATATATGATTGCCGATGTCACTGCATAAAATGTTGATATCACTACATATGATTTCCGATGTCACTACATAAAAATATGAATTAAGGTGAAAGAATTATGTTGATCGGAGTTTTATATCAAAAGATATAGCCGTTTGAAATCGAATTTATAAAGAAAAAAAATCGATTTTTTTAAATTAATTCGGAAAAATATCAAATTTCATCACGGTGTTGCTTCATCAAATGTCACTGCATCCCGATGGTCTCTGCATCACAGTGTCTCTACATCAAGGGTGGCCACTTCATCGCGGTGTCTCTGCATCGGGGGTGGCCACTGCATCGCGATGTCACTTCATCACGATGTCTCTGCATATATGATTAATGATGTCATTCATATATGATCGTTGATGTCACTGCATAAACTGTTGATGTCACTGCATATCTGATTGCCGATGTCGCTGCATAAATTGTTGATGTCATTCATATATGATTGCCGATGTCACTGCATAAAAATATGATTTAAGGTGAAAGATTTATGTTGATCGTAGTTTTATATCAAAAGATATAGCCATTTGAAGTCGATTTTATGAAGAAAAAATCGATTTTATGAAATTAAGTTGGAAAAATATCAAATGTCATCACAGTGTTGCTTCATCAAATGTCACTGCATCCCGGTGATCACTACATCCCGATGGTCTCTGCATCATGGTGTCTCTACATCGAGGGTGGCCACTTCATCGCGGTGTCTCTGCATCGGGGGTAGCCACTTCATTGCAATGTCTCTGCATATATATGATTGCCGATGTCACTGCATAAATTGTTGATGTCACGCATATATGATTGCCGATGTCACTGCATATATGATTGTCGATGTCACTGCATAAATGGTTAATTAATCGTAGTGGTGACTGCATCACGGTGGTCAATGCATTGGGGGTGGTCAATGCATCTGGTTGGGCAATGCATCGCGGAGGTCACTGCATCGCGGTGGTCAATGCATCGCAGTGTCTCTGCATCGCAGTTGTCATTGCATCGCGGTGTCACTTCATCGCGTTGGTCAAAGCATCGCGGTGTCACTTCATCGCGTTGGTCAATGCATCGCGGTGGTTAATGCATCACGGTGGTCAATGAAAAAAAAAAATAATGAATAAATTTTCACCGTCCGCCGAACGGAAAAAAAAAGTATACACAGCAACAACAGCGTCCAGGTGAATGGAGGAAAAAAAACACAATATACACAACAACAACAACAACAGCGTCCAGCTAGCATCCTTTTTTTTATCTTTTTTTTTTAATTTTTTTCATTAAGGGTATTTGGGTCTATCTACCTAATTTTTGTCCTTATAACTAAGTGTTTGTTTTGGGTGTCCTTTTTACCTAATTAAGTCCAATATCGTCCTTTTGAATAATTGTCCATAATATATATATATATATATATATATATATATATATATATATATATATATATATATATATATCACTCAATCCTACGATATTGCTTCTCCGACATGGTGCGCCACTTTCATCCTTTTCGATAACGGGGCACGACCAAGGATTCGGTCTTCCGCACCCTTTCTACTCTGGACAAAATCGTGGTGCTATGAGCCTCTCTTGCCAAATTTTCTCTCAAGACGGCCATGTTGGTCCCTCCTACCCCTACCGCTACGACCATTTTTAGCCACCGTCCCCTCGCAAACCGCCGCAGGCATACGTCGCTTCACACTCCCCTCATCCCGGATCTGATTGGATTGTGGATACTGGTGCCACTCATCATCTCACTCATGACCGTCGCAATCTCACCTTATCATATGCTCCCTATGTTGGGCCCGACAAAGTGCATGTAGGCGACGGTACAGGTTTACCTATAACTCATTACGGTTTTTCTTCTATATATTCCCCTTCCCAATCATTTCATTTAGCTAATATTATTGTTACGCCTTTCATCACCAAAAACCTTTTATCTGTCCAGAAATTTGCTTCGGATAATTCCGTATATTTTGAATTTCATGGGTCTTACTGTTAGGTGTAGTGCCCGAAAGACAATTATCTAATTTTTTTAGGACAGAATTAATAATTCATCTTATTATATGCATTTATGTTTATAATTAAGACACTACTGAAAACCCTAAGTACCTCGTTTATGTAATCACGTAACTCAGTGTATGGCTATACACAAGAGGATTGAGTTAGTGAGATGTACTTAAAATTAACTTAGTCCGTAGCGCTTATTAATCTGAGTACGGGTCTCATGATTAATTTGCTATTAATGAACCCAAAACACTTTAGGTGTGACAGTCTTATCCAGATTGTCGGTAATAGGGTACCTAGTGGGGCATTTATATATGGTGATAATCATATAGGGATAGACCGATTTGATTTGAGTTCTCGATATAATTCCGTGATCGAGAAGTCTTATCGAATCACAAGATGATCATATATGGATTAATCTCAATCCTGAGGTGATCACAGACAACTGCTTAGACTAGGGTAGAGTTTGATGTGTTAGTAAGGATCACTTCGAAGTATGTGGTCCAACACTTCTCGTTGGCTCTATTCTGGGATGAGTGAGTAGTCTGTGCTATCACAGAAATTGAATCCATTCCTTCCCTCGGGAAGTAGAGAGACAGTCCCCTTATTTGTTAGCCCTAAGAAAATGATCGATCGGCCGAGTTCATATTTAGACTAATTAGCTACTAGTCAGATATGTGAACTAATTGATCACTGGGGGGTTAATGGTAAACAAGGATAAGATATTCTGAGTCGGATTCACGGAGACTTCCCACTCAAAATGGACAGTCTATGGAGGATTTATCCGTATGTAATGATTATATCAGTGGACACCTTATCAACTCATAGTTGAGTATAAGTTATCTATATTCGGCAGAGTTCAGTTTCGGGTTTATGGTGGTGTAATCCCGAATTAATAGATTGAATATTATTGTTTGGTCTGACGGATAATATTATTTAATTTATTGTAGCTACTAAATATGGATCCATGGTCCCCGACGTGGCTCCTAACATGCATATGTTTTCTCATCGTTTCACCTCAATTAATATTAAATAGTTGGATTGGACTGTTTAATAGATATGTGGATTAATTGTCTAGTTGGACTAGATAATTAAATACATGGAAAAGAAATTTTTCGTGGACTTGGCCCAATTGTGTGAAATGCGTGGATGACCTAATATATTAGGGCATGGGGCGCATCTTTTGTTATTTAATTGTCAAGAAATTAGTTTTCTTGGATAATTATTTAACATGTGATTAAATTAGTTATTTGTTGAATAATTGATTAAGGAAAATATTGGATTGATCCTTAAATATTCTAGATTGGTTCTAGATTATTCTAGGAGTATCTTTTATTTAATAGTATTATTATATTTGATTTTGTATTAATTATTAAATCCTTGGAGGACAAGGATTACTCTCCTATATAAAGAGAGTTCTCCCAAGCCTAAAACACACATATAAATTTCGAATTTTTGGGTAGTGTTGGAAGCTTAGAATTTTCAGCTTCAACACTAAGGGTTTCAAGTTAGGATAATCCTCAGGATTATTCCGGTAGCATATCGAGGAGGTCAAGCGGCTTGAATCACCATCCACTTGGTGTTGCTTGGAGATACACGCCGGAAGACGATGGCTTCTCAATTCTTGGATCTTGGATCTCGGATTGTTCTAGACGTTTATTCACAATAAACCGGTAAGCAATCTAACCCCCTCGTAGGATTAGATCTATTTATTTATGTATTTTGGTTGTTAGATCTAGATCTTGTACTTTCCGCTGCGTAATCGGGTCAATCTATGATTGAACCGAGGATATTACATCTAACGCTTACTTTCTTGTCAAAGATTACTCCGATCACACCCTCCTCCGGGATTTTTAAAAGATGGCCTCTATCACTTCTTCGCCTCACTTCACCCTCCCTCTGCTCCTACTCAAGCTCTGGCATTTTCCTTTACCTCCTCTGTCACGTGGACTCTGTGTCTTGGTCATTGTTCTTATTATGTACTCCGTCAACCCTTAAAATGTCTTCCTACCTTTACTCCTACTAAGGTATCACCTTCTATCTGTGCCCCGTGTTAGTTAGCCAAAAGTCACTGCTTCCCGTTATATACTTCTGAGTTTACCTCTACTGCTCCATTGGTCTTGATTTACTCTATTGTTTGGGGCCCGTGTTTAGAACCCTCCATCCATGGCTCCCGTTACTATATCAGCTTTCTAGATGAATTTACAAAATACTTATGGCTTTATCCATTGAAACACAAATCGATGTTGAAGCAATCTTTCCTGACTTTCTTGCCTAATTGAACTCAAATCCATCCAAACTGACTGGGGTGGTGAGTATCATCGTGTCTTCAATCTTCTTTTCTCTCTTGGCATCCGTCGTCGTCTTTCAGGTCCCCACACCCATGAACAAGTTGGTGCCATTAAACGTCATCACCGTCAAATTATCGAGGTCGGCCTGTCCCTTCTTGCCCAATCCAACCGTCCACTTCCCTATTTGGAATATGCATTTATCACCGCCACTTATATCATCAATCGTATTCCCACCAAATTTCTTCATGATAAGTCTCCCTACGAAATGGTCCACCATCGGCCTATGGATAATTCTTTCCTTCGAGTCTTTGGGTGTGTGTGCTGGCCTTATCTCCGTCCCTACAACCATCATAAGACTCATTTTCGATGCAAAACTTGCATCTTCCTTGGATATAGTCCTTCTCACCATGGTTACGAATTTCTCGACCTTGCCTCTGGCCATTTCTATATTGCTCGTCATATTGTTTTTTGATGAATCCATCTTCCCTTATACACATTCTCCTCCAAACCCATGCTTGATACACTCACTGTACCACTGCCTGTCTTCCTACCAGCACCTCCACAACATCCACCTCTCTTGCCGGCCCCTTTCAACCCGGCATCATCCCCTCGGCTCCACCTCCCAAGCCCTCACCACCCACTTCTCCTGCGTCCACTTCGGCCTTAGCCTCTCCAGCTTTGTCTCTGAACAACCTGCTCCCACTCATACCATGGTTACTCGAACCAAAACCAATTCTCTTAAACCTATCTCTCGGCCTGACTTTATCCATTATCCGCTTCCTAAAGTCTTGTAGCTTCTACCGACTCCATGGACCCTACTTCCTATACTGAACATTCCAAACACCGAATTGGCGTAATGCGATGAGTGATGAAATTGACACGTTGTTACGCAACCATACCTAGGATCTTTTGCCTCCGCATCCTCATATGAATATTGTTGGAAATAAATGGGTTTATCGCACTACACGTCATGCCGATGGCCGTTTTGATCATCACAAGGCTCGCCTTGTGGCCAAATGTTTTCATCAGGCCGAAGGGGTTGATTTCACTGACACGTTTAGTCCGGTCGTTAAATAAATAATCATATTTAGTTGTGTTTTATTATTATTATTATTATTATTAATGTTCTCTTGGTGGCTAAGTTAGATGATGCCTATATAAGTATAATTGTACTCTCAATATTAATCAATGAAATACGATTATTCTGAATCGTAATAGCTGCTAACAATCACAAGCAACCAATTTTCCTAATTTTGATAAACAGGACGCCAGTACTTATACTCTAACCGTGTAACACACCTCTTAACAATTGCTAGAGGTTTGGTGGAAACAATCATATTAACGTTTAGAAAAACCTAATTCTAGGTATTAACGCACATCGATTAACTTCAACCTAGATTAATTATTTCCACAAAAGGAAATCATACGGGCTGCGAATCGACATGCAATGTGTTGTTCACCACTAAAAATCAAATATGTGTGACAATCGTCTCGATTGGATTTTTGGCATTCGATTAAACAATTAAACTAAAAACTCCGCAGTAGTAATTAATTCAATTATTCAATCTTGATTTGTTAAGAACAGAAAATAAGTACATACTAGATATTCAACGAGGATAGAAACAAATTTCATCTCACAGTTTCATGATCAAGGGATTAATAATGCTTCAACTGGAAAAGATAAAATTAGCTACTCATGGCATAATAAAAAGCATAAGAAAAAATTCAGAATACCTTATTGAATTACAGAAAATAGAGTAGAATTTAGTTGTTGAAGAAAGAAAAACCTAGAGCCAATAAAAAGACGTTAGTCGACTATCCTCTACAGGACGTCAACTCAATTCTGAAAAGTTTTCCCAGAAGCTGCGTTCTATCCTGCGTTGCTACATTCTAAATGTTCATTTTTTTGAAATGGGAATATATATCTATCTATATATATATATATATATATATATATATATATATATATATATATATATATATATATATATATATATATATATATATATATGAAAGCAATATTTAATCCAATTACCCGGGATTTTGCCCCAAACCTGGTTCATACACCAAAAAGAAAAAGAAAAAGAAAAAGAAAAAGAAAGGTAAAAAGAAAAGGGCGCATTTAAAGACACCATAATTTCATTACTTGTGGCACCACAGCTCTCTTGAAAACAAGTGTTTACCCTTGGCACCACACATTTTATTTTTAAAAGATCACCCTACATAGTACACCACACTTGTAAAAAAACCAAATATAATATTTTCATAACCTTATTAGTACTGTCATCGTATTTATTTATGAATTAGTCCCCTAAACTTCCGTAATATATTTTTATTTTCCTTCGGGTAAAATAAAAAAAATTACATTACCTAAATCCAAACACAAATTACCCTATCTTCACGTTTGCTTCCTCCGTTGCTATTGTTTCCTATTCCTTCCTCCAAAATCTCCCACAGCTACTCAGTGCTATGTGGTGTTGAATCCACTTGTTGAAGGAATTAGCGGAGAAATACATTGTACCGCTGCTGAGTTATTTTTTTGGGTCCTTGGATCTAGTAAGTAACAACAATCGTTACAGGAGCATTGTTATATGTTCAATATTCCGACCTGTAACGCTTCAAAAAATGTATTCGATGAATAACATATTATGTATTTAACTCTGCATCACATATTTGCAAAGACAAAGCTCAAAATGACATTTGCATTGCTGCCTTCATCAACAAGATGAATGCTTTAAACTCTTTTTTTACCGTAGTTAAGTCACGAGGTAGCTGTACAGGAACTGCAACGGATGAGGCCATCCAGTTAAGAAATCGAAAGTGTGATATGAGTTGAAATTGATGAGGAAGATGAAGAGATGAAGAATATTGATGAGGAAGAACAAGTTTGGGTGATGGAGAATGAGGAGTTTGATCTTGGTATAATTCTTTGAAGGGAAAAATATTGTGCCTAGGGTAAATGATGAATTTGTAAAAATCAAAAGTTAATGGGATGTATTGTAATTATTTTGATAAAAATGAATTTTATTTATTTGTAGCCCTAGAATCTAGCCTCCAATTTTATCAAGCCTATCATCAGTTACCATTCCTCTAAACTTCAAATCGATTACAACTTCTTTCAATTTCAAGGCGTGTTTCATCAGCACCCCAATATCTCGCCAAATGCAACTGGAAATCCCATGTTTCTTTATTTTTGGTTCACTTTTTTTTAATGTGTAAAAATAACTTTCTCCTCCTCATGAATTGAACAAGTGATGGATGCTGGAAATTTGAATGGAAATAGATGGGTGGGATGAAGCAAGCATATGGGGTTTGCAAATTCTGATGTACATATGCATTTTCAAATGCTTTATGATTTGTTGTTTTGTACTGTTGAATTTAATTGGACAGTGTCGGAATGTCGATATATATTTCGATTTGCTTTCTGCTTTGTTTATTTGAATATGATAATTTCTGCTTAATGGTTGCCTGAGTTTTGGATGTAAATAATGTCAGCATACTAATATGCTTATCTAGCAACATTAATGTGCCTTATGATCCATTGTTTTTCTAACTTGCTGGGAAAAGGAAGAAAGGGGAAGTACAGAGCTCGATTATCAACAGACTTGCAGATAGTGTGGCCATCGGTTTGACTATAGGGGAATTACCTGTTTAGTCTTTTTTTTAACTTGCATTGCCTATATAGTCTTTTTGACTATTTGGCTATTTAAAAAGAAGAAGATAAAAACTGATTTTATTGTGTTTCCTAAATTGCCTCCCTACATTCACCTCCAAAAACTTCCCTCCCTTCTTCAAATTTCAAATTTTGAATATATTCACCCCCTCTTATCTTTTCTTCTTCTACCTTCTTTTTTCGTTTTCTTCTTCTTTCTTTCTTTCTTCTTCTTCTTCTACTTCTTCTTCCTTCTTTTCTTCTTCTTTGAATTCATTTTCTTCTTCAAATTATTATTCTTCTTCTTCTCTTCTTCTACTCCATCCATTTCAAACTCGTTTTTTTTTCTTTTTCCTTCTTACTTCTTCTTCTTATTCTTCTTCCTTCTTCTTTCTTCTTCTTCATTCTTCTTATTCGTTCTTCTTCTTCGTCGGAATGAGTTCGAATGAGTATCATTTTCGTTCGAATGGGGTGATTTTGGTTTGAATGGGTGTGATTTTGGGTGTGAATGGGTGTAATTCCGGCTCGAATTCGTGTTCCAAAGGGATTCCGGCTTGGCTCCGGCGAGGGAGTGTGGGGATTGAAGAAGAGGGAGTCCGGCGAGGGGAGTTCGGCGAGGGAGTTCGAGCTCGTGTTCGAGCTCTAGTTCAAACTCGTTATAGGGGTATTTTGGGCAAGTAAGGGGAAAAGTTATAGGAAAGACTATATAGACAACATTTGTTTTCCAAAAAATTATTTGAGCAACTATTTTGGTCAATAAGTCTATATAGCCTCCGGCCCCTTGACTATATTGTATTCTTTGGCTTTTTAGATCACTTCTCATTGGAAGGATGAGGTGGCTTCGTGATTGATTCACTATCATGGGAGTCATTAGATTGGCCGGTCAGTCCTTCACTTTGACATGTGTTATTATCATCCTTATTAATGTATTTGTGTTTCCATATGAATGTTTTATTTATGAGTTTGTGCGAGTTGAACCCAGCGTTGGATGTTTGCTTATGGATACAGGAAAAAACGCAATTGTGAATTTGGCTCGTTATCTGAGGTTGGTTTATTGAATCGTGATTTATATAATTATGGTGAGTGGTTCAGCTATTAGCATTCCTTTAAACTTTCATTGTTTATCATTCATTTATGCTTTTGATAATTTTTTTTTTTGTGTTTTTTAAAATCATAAACTCTTCTCATGTCTTTTGTTTTAGGACATCAAATTTTACCTAGGTTATAATAGTGAAATGTATGCCTTTTATGAATGCTAAAGCCTATGTTATGAATGTAAGCATACTTGAGATCCAAAGTTTATCCTCAATTTTTTTTTTTCTTTTTCGATTTTATGTTAATTCTTATCTTCGGCGGTCATCCCATCAAGAAATATTGGTGCAATGGAGGCATTGAAGATGGAAACGGAGGGGTTCCATGATTTGGTAAATTTTATTTTAATCAGCAAGAAATTTATTTTAAATTTTTATTAACATTTCTTAATTTATAGTTTTTTTTTAATTTCAAACTACCCCTGCACTGCATTAATTATAGTTTTTTTTTAATTTCAAACTACCCCGTGCACTGCACGGGTTTTGAGCTAGTTATCTAATAAATAATAAGGTCCAATAATAGAAATAAAAAAGCCAAATAAATAAAGTAATCCATCTATAAAATAAAAGCCCATGAAAAATAGGAGAATAAATCCATGAAATCCAGCTCGTAAGTGGGGTCTTGTGATTTGGGCCTTGGCGCCCTTTCTGTCTTCTCGTAATAGTCAGGATCTCGTCATCATCAAAAAGTAAAAATCGTCACTTTTTAATTCTTCACTTTTTCTAACTTCGTCTCTTCCGGTCGATAAATCCATCATTTTTTTAATTTTTCTTTTGAGCTCTCTAATCGTGAAAATCAACAAAAACTTACCCAAAAGGTGTATCTCTCGAGAAAATAGGTATAAACTACGCACCAAAACATCGTTTATTATGGACTTATCATCTAGAGACATGGAGTTCTCCCTTCCTATTACATCTCTCCCCCGGTAGGATGCTTACTTCCGGGCATCCGCCGATCCTCCATTTTTACGGATTTTTAATGGAATTTCATGGTGATTTGAAGATTATTAATGGTATTTCACGGTGATTTCTTCTTGTTGTAACTGATTGTAGGAAGAACCTAGAAAACTAGAAGCAATTAAATCGTAATGTAATGGTGACTTAAACTCTGCATCTTTGAGTCTGGTCAGTTGAGTGGTATACTCAGCTGAGTCTGTGTGGAAGCCTATCAAGTCGCAGAGCATGAAGCTGCTGTTGAGTCTAGTGTTCAACTGAAGGAATTCAGCAGAGTTGATCAGTCTGCTGAGGTTGCTAAGTTGGTTCTCAGCATTACTTGGGGAACACGTTTGCATTTTTTCTGTTTTGGTGAAGGTTGCTTCTAGGGTATTTCAGTCATTTACTTGTTTGACTGTTAAGGAAGTTAGGGTAGAGTTCCAAAGGCCTATAAATAAAATATATAATAGTTGTGAATTGTAACTTTCTGGTGATAATAAAATAATACTCGTTTGTCCGTGCAGTAGTCGGCACATTATCAGAAACCACGTTAAACATGTGTTCTTCTTGTTTATGTATTTTCTTGCTTGTTTATTATCAGATGTTTACTCACAATCACCATAATTTCTTCTTCGATCCATTATAACAAACCGGTATTAGAGAGTCTAGGTTCATCAAGAAATCCGTTTATCTATTCAAAGCAAGGTTGATTGGCACCGAGGTCAAAATTGACGATAGGGTTTGGGATCAACGTAAGCTTTTCTGGTGATAAATATGTCTACTTTAAACGTCAAAATTGACAAGTTTACAAGAAGAAACCATTTTAGTCTGTGGCAGATCAAGATGCATTCTTTGTTGAAACAACAGGGACTGTGGGGTCATTTGTCAAAGTCAACATATGGGAGTGCTGCTAAGAGAGAGCCTGTCAGGAGGAGAAAGCACATTCAACAATTATGATGTGCTTGTCAGATGATATTTGATTGAACTTTTCTAGGTGTCCAATATTACCGGCAAGTGCACCAGGTCAATTGTAGTATAGTAAACATTCAAAGTCGTATCCCATAGGGATTGTGAGGTTAAGTACCGAAAAGCTATGTTATTTTGGTCTAAGTTCACAAAGACAAGAATGTAAATGGTTCTAAGGATCAAGCTACAAAGCTCAACAACAACTAAAAACGGGTATTCAAATGATAAAAAGCCTAGCTAAGACAATGCACTTATCAATTATATCTCTAGTAGTATCATGGTATTGAACAACCTGGCTACCAATATTCCATTAGTGCTCAAGTGTGTGCTATCGGTGGAACCTTTAAGCTAGAAATTCCCCTCATACGAGTGTCCGGAATTACTCGGGAAGAGGTAAAAAAACCCTGAGTTAGCATTTCTTAACTTGCACACATATTTATAATGAGTATTAATGTCGAAGCCTTTTGGTTGCTCCATGTATATGTCTCGATCGATCTCACCATGTAGGAAGGTGTTCTTCACATCCATCTACCATAACTTCCAAGACTTACTGGTGGCTTGTGCTAGTAGGACAAATACTGTAGTTATCTTCGCCACCGGGCTAAATATTTCATCATAATCTAAGCCATATTGTTGTGAAAAACCCCGAGCTACTAGTCGGGCTTTGTGTCTTTTTATGGATTCGTCTTGTCGTGCATTCACCTTGTAAACCCATTTGCAAGATACTCATTACTCCTTCCGGAAGAGGAACAAGTTCCGTTGTCTGGATTTGCTTAAGCACTTGAATTTATTCTTTCATTGCTTGGATCCATTCACCCTTTTTAGATGCTTTCTCATAGCTCAAATTCTCCGTAGTTGTAGTATCATCAAGCTGTTGCAATGTTTGCATACTTAGGATTTGGTTTCCTCTGACGAGTTGATCTCATAAGTTGGTTTTCTTGATAATCAACTTCTTCTATTTCCGGTGTAGGACTTTCGATAATGCTAAATTCCATATCTTGAGTTGTTGCCAGTTTCTGCTGACCGTCATCACTGACTTCGGAGTGCAAAACTCTTCTCCGGCATGTTCTCTTATTTTTTTCTTCCAAAACAGGTGAGTCGGGAAGCTCTTGATCTTTATTGGACAGGGTTGACCCTGTCTAATGCGTATCAAATTTTATCTCCTAAGCTCAAAGAGACCGATTAGATTTGAGAAATCAAAAGGGAGATAATCGAGGTATAGATTTTCTTTTACAGACTAAAAATAGGAATTTTAATTGAAGTGTAATTCAGTCTTAAATTTTATGAAGTGTTCGTTAAACTTTAAAACTAATTACATAGTCCTATTATCCTTAAATAACTTGTAAATAGTCCCGATTGACATTTAACTATGTAATACTAGTAGGAAATGTAACGCCCCGAGTTTTATGGCATAAACGATAAGGGTATAATTGTCAAAAATAATATTAATAATTTTATTTTCATAATACTAAAGAGTCACAGAATAAAAACACAGTTTTTGTCAATATCACTATACTATTCTAGAATTAATTTTATGTGTACAAACTTTTGCACATGCTTAGTTTTGTTTTATTTTATTTTATTTTTATTATCTTTGTATGTCCATATTATTTTTTTTCTTAAAAAGAGTTTGGATTAATGTCTTTTATTTATTTACTATTTAAGAAAATACTTTAGTGAACCGTAAATATCAATTAAGGATGGTCTTAATTAAAGGTTTGTAAATAAATAAATAATATTGAAACAAAAACAGATAGTTGAAGTAATGAGATTTAAATGGATCGGCTGTTGAAAACATATACTCATCTTACACGTTCATCGGTTATAGGAATACAATTAAGTAAAACTCTTAAAGGCTTTGTATTTACCATAATTTAAAAGGTCACTTATAATGTTGCATTTAGATGATGATTCATTTTCCCTTTCTCCATATATATACCCACTTCTCTTTGCTACTTGTACGCATAAGTTGAGAAGTACAATAATTAAAAGATTTTGGTCATTCCTCTTTCTTTTCATTTTGTTGCTTCCAGTACCCTACAAAATATTATAACTATCAATTCTTATTGAAGCAGCTGATTATTTCCTCGGATTATAGTGTTTAGTTAAACTTATGTTTACTTATTAAGAAATATGGCAATTGAGCTTGGAAAGGGAATAGAAGTAATACGTAAGTAATCATGGAGCACGAATTGATCGAAGAGGTGACAAGCTTAGGACGAGATTTTTTTAACGAGAATGATTGAATAAATTATGAGCTTGGATTTTAGGTGAGTTAAATTTTATTTTCTATAAAAATCAAGTGTGTTTTTTTTTAAAGTATTTTCAAGAGTATTTTAATTGAGTATATATTATTGATATAGATATATAATATGTATCGTGTTAAAAATGATTAATGATTTCTCTCACTTTAACGATAATAATATGATTAAAACAAACCTTGTACAAATGACATTGCATGTCCTATCTTAGTGGCATGGTATCGTACTACCCACTACGCGCGGTATGGTATATCGTACTTATACATTTCCCGCTTCGGCGGCATGGCTAGTTCCCGCTTTGGCGGCATGGTTCTCGTTCTCGTTCTCGTACTCGCTCGATGGGCCCGCTGTGGATTTCACAGTCGGGTTAGCTGTGCATTGGGCCTGTGACCGCGGTTGTGGGGTCCGAGGCAAGTGGACTCTCCGGAAGCCCCAGGAGATTGGGTGTCGGAAGGACGGACTTCACTATAAAAATTACTTGTTGTGGATATAAGGTGGTGAACGGGGAGTCATAAGGTAGAGACAATCGTATCAGCTGTATCGATGTCTAGTAAGGGAACTTGATGAATTGACGGATCTCGAATGAGCTTGCTTGACTTGAACTTGATATATAAATTTTAAACAAGTATATTATTACATAAATACTCGAATAAGATTTCTAGAAAAAGTATATATTGTTACAACATTTTAAAAAAAAATATATATATATATAACACTCTCGCACAATGCTCATACCAGCGTTTTTGCTGACGACTCGTTTTCTTTGTTTTCTTGTGTGTTTGTTTTGTTTTGTTTTGTTTTCTTCTATAAATAAAATCAGGTAATGGTTCGAAGAAGATGTAATGAGGATGAAAGCGATGACATGGACCAGGATTTAGAACATTCTATATAAATTATGTTAATTACAATTGTAGTATTTCATTTGTTGTAATTTTATAATTGAAACACTTAGTGAATATTTGTAAATATAATTGTAGTTTTATTGAAATATTTTTAGAATTAAAGTCTAAGTAATGAAGTCGCGGCGAGAGCTTCGCAACCCCTCCTAGAATGACCCAGTTGACCTAGGGGTCGGGAGTAGGGTATTACAGGAAACCCGTGCGATGCACGAAGGAACGTAAACACTGAAAATAAATAGTAAATAAAAAAGATAATCGCCACTAAATTTCAAGTCAGTTTATTCTTTTTAATACATGTGTAGGTAATGCATGGAAAAATATGTGATACATTAAGTATTGAGTAATGATAGCGCCACAATATTATGCATAACAAACTTTGAGACAATTGATTATGATGTGGAACCTATTGAATCATTAGGGAGGGAATTTCCCATTAGCAAATTCCTAGTGGACAAATCCTTAATCTAATAAACATTTCAAACAAAATGCATGTTGTCATCGTTTGTCTCTTTAACAAAGAGAAGATCAATGGAGACAAACTGGCCATATATACCATATAAGCACATGAAATCCATACAGTCCATAGAGAACGTCAAACTTTAACAGTGGTGATATATTCCTTCCTGAAATAGGTAAAATCACAAAATGATTAATTAGAGGGCAGGGCAGGGCAGGGGGTGCAAAATTAATGATAATCAAATGATGATAAACTTAAATAGTCATGTGAAGCGCACACACAATTAGAGATCCTTCTAGATGTATAAACAAAAAAAGCCCCCTGTATGAATCCTCTTTAAACTTTAAGAAAAAAAGGTTTCTTATTATAATTTCATTAGACAAATTGTTTGTTTCAACCTTAAAGGTAGAAGAGAAATTGAAAGGTCTGTTCTATCTAACTCTCAAGAAATAATGGCAAAGGAAACAAAAGGAAAAAGAAAACATAGCCAAGAGTACAAAGTTAACTAAGTGTCCATTTAGTCATGAAGAGAGAAACTATAATATAGTAAAACAAATGACATACGGAGGGAATAAGTCCAGGAGCATTTTTAAGAAAAAGAAGATTTCATCAGATGTTTGAAGCATTTTTGCTTTCGAAGGAAGTAGATAGCACAAAAAAGGCAACCAAAAAAAAAAACAAATAAGGCGCAATTCTACTCATGCAACAGATCTAAATCTTGATATCTTCTTCACATTGTAGATGGGGTACATTCTCCATGGAGAACTGAATTGTAAGTGGGGTCATCTCTAACAGCTCTTTCCTACACCTTGGTTGTAACCAATGTCCTAATACTGGTTACTTGAAAATAAGTATGTGAGAATCAAAGGTTTTAGTTTCAAGTGCATTTAACTAACATTAGTCCACTACCTATTTTGTCTCCCATTTCTGCACCAATAATCTGACGTAAAAGGAAAAACTTCAAAAGCAATTAATTAAGAGCATTATACAACACTGCCATTTTCAAGAAACTTATCTGTAGATATACAACGAAGCATCCCTAGTTATGCTACATAAGTCCTATCAATCAACTATTTGCTAGGATATCATTGCTACAAATGCATATAACTTTACATGTACTAACAATGCACTCATGATAGATTGCTATGAAAGGCCAATAGATCAACCTTAGAGCATGTTGTAAAAATATGGCTTTCAAGGGAACAACAATGTCAAAACAAAACGCAGGAAACCGCAGAAAAACGCAGAAAACGTATGCTTGATATGAACGTAGAATCATGTAAACACTTTCCTACAAAAGTTATTTGCCCCTTACAGAATGCCTAGGGCGACACAAATACTTTTGTACGATAAGACTACGTTTTCCCTTCAAATTTAGGCACAAAAGATGAAGATTACTCTTGGAGATAGTTTAAGGTGTTTTTACTTTCAAAGATGAATGTGCTTTTCTTTTCTATATATTTAAAGCACTCAAAAAGATCTTATATATTGATGGAAAAACCGACCTCTTATGTATGCAATCTTTGGAAATAAGTTATATACATAAACAGTTGAAAAGGACTGAAAAGACACACCATTTCAGAATTTCGGACCGCATCCGTACGGATGAAGTTATCATCTGGACGGATATATCGCAGTATCAAAGTTTTCACCGTTTCACCTTTCATCCGTACGGATAGATTCTTATCCGTACGGATAGCTATCGTCCGTACGGATAGATTCTTATCCGTACGGATAGCTATCGTCCGTACGGATAGATTCTTATCCGTACGGTCTATCCGTACGGATAACTATCTGTTTCTCCAAATGCTGAATTTTGGTCCTTTAAGTGGATTTTCAGTCCTTTAAGTGATTTTCCCAAACTATACTTGATCATTTAAATCCGTAAACTCGTATATACTTATATGAGTGTACACTCCGTACCTACAAACTCATATTATAGCATTCCGAGTTCACCCATCTTTGTACCAAACCCCGATTACATAAATGAACATGGTAACACTTAAATTACCAACAATCCACCCCCATTTAAGTGTAATCCTTGGTTTAGCTGAAGAACAGTCAAAACATAACAACTCATGCATCAGTGATAATGTCACGAAGATTGAATTATCACCTAGTAATATTACACATTTCAAATATTCGAGTATTGGGGTGTGTCTAAGCATTGAACCCCTTTACACGTTTTGAATACATGAAGATAACATACACATGAGTTAATATAACTCCAAAAGCTTATTCTTGACACTAATTATTCATGCCTTGTGTCCATATCCATTCATGAGCATATAGAAAGCCAACTCTCGAACTTCCTTGAAGCGGCCAAACTTCATACTCATATAGGTGAGCCTTTATATTATCGTGCACCTGCAATAGCACTTTATCAAAGACTCATTAAGAAGAATCCTTCATCCTTAACTTACAGGTAACAGCACATACCTCGGGATAATATCATGTGCTCAAATCTAGATAATAGGCCTTCCACATTGAATTCTGCCTCTAACATTATATTAGAAGGGAATTGGGTATCCTATCACCAAGATTCAAATGAGTTGTAAACCCATCCCGATTACAGACTTTTGTACCAAGTCTCTAGCCAATCCTTTGGTTAAATGATCAGCTAAGTTATGTTGAGATCTCACAAGCACAACCGAAATCACCCCGTGAGTGATCAACTCACGAACCGTGCTATGTCTTACGCCCAGGTGTCGCGACTTACCATTATACACTTGACTATATACTTTAGACAAGGTATCAGCACTATCACAATGGATAGAAATGGGTGAAATTGGTTCTGGCCATAACGGAATTTCATATATCAAATTCCTAAGCCATTCCGCCTCTTTTCCGGCTGCTGCTAAGGCAACAAATTCCGACTCCATAGTCGAGCTAGTAATACATGTTTACTTTTTGGAAGCCCAAGAAATGGCACATCCTCTAAGTAAAAACACCCAACCACTAGTAGAAGAATGATCCTCTACATTGGAAATCCAACTAGCATCTGAGTATCCTTCTAGTACTGAAGGATAACAAACATAAGTCAAGCCAAAATCCTTGGTTAACTTAAGATACCTTAGTACACGAGTTACTGCACGCCAATGATGACTACTCGGAATACTCGTGAACCTGCTTAGCTTTCCAACCGCATAAGCAATATCTGGACGTGTGCTAGTCATAGCATACATCAAACATCCTATCACCCGAGAATACTCAAGTTGTAATATCGGATTTCCGTATTAGGCATGAGTTTCTCATTAGAATCCATGGGAGTGTTGGCCGGAGTGGAGTTTTCACAATTGAACTTCTTCAACACTTTCTCAATGTAAAGAGATTGTGTCACAAAGAACCCTTTGTCACTCCGTTTCATCTTGATTCCTAGAATCACGTCCGCCTCCCCCATGTCTTTCATAGAAAATCTTGATGACAAAAATGCTTTTCAAAGGTCAACTTGATCTTGGTTAGTTCCAAAGATCAACATGTCATCAACATATAAGCAAATTATCACACCATTACCGGTATTGTCAAATTTGCTATATATACACTTGTCTGATTGATTAATCATAAAACCATGAGACAAGATAACTTCATCAAATTTATGATGCCATTGTTTAGGTGCTTGTTTAAGCCCGTACAATGATTTAACAAGCTTACACACCTTATGCTCATTACCAGGCATAACAAATCCCTCCGGTTGTTTCCTACGGAAGATAACCTTTCAACACTATGAAAAGGTTGTCTCACAATTTTATTTAACATACAAGTATTCCACTTATTCATATTCATGTCAAAAGATGGAATTAACTCATTTTTAGACATTACCAACATACGTTTATAATGAACATATCCCAACCGAGCATGCCACAAAACAGAACTATTAACATCATGATTTGTGATAACAATATTTACAACATTACCAGAGATAATTCTTCCTTTTTGTGCTTCAACATGTGTTTAAAATCTTTCCATGCTGGTGGTAACTTATCTATAATGCTTGACACCGAAATAGACTCATCCATTTCCATTTTATGTTATGCAAATTGACCCAAAATGCGCAGTAATTCATTATATTGTTCCATTACCGACCTTGAACCTACCATGTTATACTTCATGAAATTACCAACCAAGAACTTTTTACTAGAGGCATCTTCATTCATGTATTTAGACTCTAGTGAATCCCAAAGTTCTTTCGCAGACTCAACATTTTGGTAAATGTCAAATAATGAATCATACATACCGTTTAGAATGTGACCTCTATAGATGTAGTCATCATTCTCCCATTCGTTCTTCCTTCTCAGTTCCTCCAATGGTCCATCATCCAATACTTCAGGCATCGGTGTACTTAGTACATACACCACCTTCAATGTTGTTAGCAGAAAGTGCATCATTCTTTGCCATCTTCGAAAATTGACACCTTCAAACTTGACAATGCAGAAATTATGAAATAACTTTTGTAGATTGTTGTAAAAATATGGCTTTCAAGGGAACAACAATGTCAAAACAAAACGCAGGAAACCGCAGAAAAACGCAGAAAACGTATGCTTGATATGAACGTAGAATCATGTAAACACTTTCCTACAAAAGTTATTTGCCCCTTACAGAATGCCTAGGGTGACACAAATACTTTTGTGAGATAAGACTACGTTTTCCCTTCAAATTTAGGCACAAAAGATGAAGATTACTCTTGGAGATAGTTTAAGGTGTTTTTACTTTCAAAGATGAGTGTGCTTTTCTTTTCTATATATTTAAAGCACTCAAAAAGATCTTATATATTGATGGAAAAACCGACCTCTTATGTATGCAACCTTTGGAAATAATTTATATACAGAAACAGTTGAAAAGGACTGAAAAGACACACCATTTCAGAATTTCGGACCGCATCCGTACGGATGAAGTTATCATCCGGACGGATATATCACAGTATCAAAGTTTTCACCGTTTCAGCCTTTCATCCATGCGGATAGATTCTTATCCGTATGGATAGATTCTTATCCGTACGGATAACTATCTGTTTCTCCAAATTCTGAATTTTGGTCCTTTAAGTGGATTTTCAGTCCTTTAAGTGAGTTCCCGAACTATACTTGATCATTTAAATCCGCAAACTCGTAGATAATTATATGAGTGTACACTCCGTACCTACAAACTCATATTATAGCATTCCGAGTTCACCCATCTTTGTACCAAACCCCGATTACATAAATGAACATGGTAACACTTAAATTACCAACATAGCACATGCAATAACCAAACCTCATTACAATAATGTCACTTTGAAGAAATAACAATATAAGTATCCAACATGGCATCTATTTGGCTTACATTCACATCCCATTCCTGTTATCTTTTACAATAGCCTTAAAAAGAAAACTTTCATTTTTCTCACCAAATACAGAGTAAAATAAATTAATCTCACCAAATTAAGTACTTAATAAATTTTAACATCAAAAGCAAAATTTGGGAATGCAAAGAACTTAACCAGGTAAAACATTATAAAAATAAAATGAAAATAGAAAATAAAAAAATCCCAATTGCAAGTAGCAAATCTTCAAACTCTCAGAAAGAAAAAAAAAAAAAATCATAAAGAAAAACAAAAAAATCTTTCACTAAATTATTAATCGAAATCCCCAAACCTTTCAAGTCTTCAACCATCAATTTGGTTCTCAAAAAACAAAAACCATCAATTTGGAGTAAGAATTATACAATGAGGACTTTTACGAATGGACTATATTTTCACACCAATATTGTTTTACAATTACCAAGAGCCGATAGTGGGTTTTGTTTGGATATTCCATACGCCTGCCATTCTGACCGTAAATGAGTCCGGAAAATATATATTATTCTGGCCAATTTATGGTCAATTCACACAACAACCATTCTGACCCAATTTGAGTCAAAATACAATCATTATACTGATTTTATTATAGTCAGAATTTTGAATGTTTTTCAAACTCAATATTGGTCTGAAAGACATTCTGACTAAAATTGAGTGAAAAAAACTTTTAATATTCTGTCTGAAATTCAGTCAGAATCAATAGTGGTGCTCTTATATTGTTGTTATCCTGACCCAATTCTAGTCTGAATGTGTAGAGTATTCCGGACTCAATATTGGTCAGAATGATGCTGACTATATATGAGTTTGGAAAACTTCAAACATTCTACCTAAAAAATGGTCAGAATCAACCAGTGTGGACTCTCAACACGTATATTCTGACCATATTTCAGTATGGATAATGTGTCACATTCTGACCAAACTTTGGTCAGAATGAACGCGCGTAAAATAAAAAAGTAAGGGCGAAATTGGAAATAAATTTCTGTGTGATAAGATAAAAATTGGTGTGAAAAGATATTTTCTTTACGAATCATACCTGCCGTCCATTTGCAGTCATCTTCATTTCATTTCCGGAAATTAGCATGAAAGATTATGTTGAGAGTTAATATAGAATATTCATTTAATCTCTGTATTTATACGCATTGATTTAGTCAATATTTGCTAGAATAGGACGGGTAAGTCCAGGTTTTATTAAAAATGATTCACAGCCGTCAACACGATCAAATGACGGGTAAGTCTACTACCACACCATGGATCATTGACACTGGGGCGACACATCACGTTACCGGCGACATTTCATGTTTTTCTCATATTATAAATATTGATCCTTGTTCGGTTGGCCTACCGGATGGCCAACTCGTTTTGGCTACTAAGGAAGGGAATGTTGACCCCTCTCCGTTGATATTACTCTTCAAAATGTTTTTTTTGTTCCTGCTTTACGTTGCAACTTAATATCAGTGTCACAGTTAATTGATGATTCTGATTGCTCAATTCTTTTTACTAAAACATCGTGTGCTATACAGGACCCTCGTTCGGGGAGCCTGATTGGAACCGGTGAACGGAAGGACGGACTCTATAATTTTTGGTCAACCCCGGCAGTGTGTGCTGTGACTGTACCTGCCCAACTGTGTTCGACTTATGGCATCGTCGGCTGGGTCATCCGTCTGATAGAGTTCTCAAGTTAACTCCTGCAATTAAAGGTTGTTCTACTTTGCCAAAGAAATTAAATAAAGCATGTGAGGTGTGTCCTCAAGCCAAACAGACTCGTGATAGTTTTCCTGTTAGTGATAGCAAGGCTAGTCGTATTATCGAAGTTATTCATTGTGATTTGTGGGGACCACATCAGACTCCCTCTACTAGTGGAGCCCATTATTTCTTGACGTTAGTCGATGATTTTTCACGAGCCGTTTGGGTTTATTTGTTACACTCAAAAAACGAGGTTACTAAATTTTTTAGCTCTTTTATCTCCATGATTGAATGTGATACTCTTATTAAAATGATAAGGAGTGATAATGGGACTGAATTTCGACCCTTGTAACCGTTATTCGATGAGAAAGGAATTCTTTTTCAAACGTCGTGTGTAGGAACTCCTCAACAAAATGGAAGGGTAGAGCATAAACATCAACATATTCTTAATATCGGGCGTGCTTTAATGTTCCAGGCAAATTTACCTATTAGCTTTTGGGGAGAATGCATTCTTGGGGCGGTTCATTTGATAAATCGTACTCCTTCGTGTCTTTTACAAAATAAAACGCCTTTTGAGATTCTCTTTGAGAAGGAGCCTGAGTTTAATCATTTACGTGTTTTTGGTTGTCTTTGTTTCGCTCACGATCAAAGATCCAAAGGACACAAATTTGCCCCCCGTAGTTGAAAATGTGTGTTTATTGGGTACCCAAATGATAAGAAAGGTTGGAAACTATATGATTATGATACCGGCGAAATTTTTGTGTCCCGCGACGTCCAATTTCATGAAAATGAATTTCCTTTTCCCTTGAATAACCCAAGTTCGACTGAGCTGACCCCCATCCCTTCCCCACAAGTGGCCGCCTTAGATGATGATTTTTTAACTGAACTTGAGTCCGTTCTAGATGAAGGGGGGCTGACCCTAACCCTATTGATATGGACAATACTGCGGCTACAGATACTAGTGCCCTACCGGTGACATCTCCAGTTCCTTTGGGTCACGGTCTATGAGAGAAACGTCCTCCGGAATGGCACAAACATTATGTCACACACTGCTCATCAACTGAGTCCGTCCCAACCTTCATCATCTCCGCCAGGCTCCTCAGGTACATCTTTTCCTATAGCACACTTTGTTGATTGTAAAAAATTTTATGCACGATACCGCATATTTCTTGCAGCCATTACTGATGGAACAGAACCTCATAATTTCAAAGAAGCAATGCAAGATGCCGGTTGGTGAGAGGCTATGAAAAATGAGATTGTTGCTCTCGAAAACAATGGCACATGGGACATGGCCGTGTTACCACATGGCAAGAAAGCCCTTGGCTCTAAGTGGGTCTACAAAATTAAATATAGAGCCGATGGCCAGGTTGAACGCTTGAAGGCACGTCTGGTTATTTTTGGGAATCACCAAATCGAGGGTCTTGAGTACCACGAGACTTTTGCTCCCGTCGCTAAGATGGTTACTATATGGTTATTTTTGGCTGTCGCAGCGGCTAAAAATTGGGAATTACATCAGATGGACGTCCACAATGCTTTCTTACACGGCAATCTCGACGAGGAAGTCTACATGAAACTTCCTCCCGGTTTTACCGTGAATACGTCAGGCCTTGTATGTCGACTAAAGAAGTCACTCTATGGGTTGAAACAAGCTCCGCGTTGTTGGTTCGCCAAGCTCACTGCGTCTTTGACAATGTATGGTTTCTTACAATCTTATTCTGACTACTCATTATTTATTTTTGCTCGCGGCCCTGTCCAACTTAATGTTCTAGTTTATGTTGATGATCTCAATATCTCTGGCAATGATCATGATGCTCTTCTATCTTTTAAACGGTATCTTGGAGATTGTTTTCATATGAAAGATTTAGGTCCTCTAAAGTACTTCCTTGGGATTGAAGTAGCCCGCAGTCCGGAAGGTAGTTTGCTCTGTCAACGAAAATATACGCTTGACATTCTTGCCGAAGTTGGACTCCTAGATGTGAAACCTGCTGATTTTTCTATTGAGCTGAACCATGGCTTAGCTCTCGCTGATGGTCCGGAATACGCGGATCCGGGTAGATATCGATGAATGGTCGGGTGTCTTATTTATTTGTCCTTCACTCACCCTGACCTGGCCTATACTGTACACATCTTGTCTCAGTTTATGCAGGCTCCACGTCAGGCACATTGGGATACGGCTATCCGGGCTGTTCGGTATCTGAAGACATGCCCGGGCCAAGGTAGCTTGTTAGATGCCACTTGTGATTTATCCTTATCTGGCTGGTGTGATTTTGATTGGGCTAGCTGTCCATTGACATGTCGTTCTCTCACCGGTTGGATAGTATTCCTTGGGGGTTCTCCCGTTTCTTGGAAGACGAAGAAACAACACACAGTCTCTCGCTCTTCAGCCAAAGCGGAATATCGTTCGATGGCTGCACTTACTTCCGAACTTAAGTGGTTAAAAGCGTTGCTTCTAAGTTTAGGGTTTGATCACTCACGGGCCATGCATTTCTTTTGTGATAGTTCTTCCGCCTTGCACATTGCTCAGAACCCCGTGTTTCATGAGACTACGAAACACATTGAAGTGGACTGTCATTATGTTGGAGATGCGAACCGGGATGGTACCATCGCTCTTAGTCAAGTCTCGACTGTTGATCAACTTGCCGATATTTTCACCAAGGCCTTGGGGAAGCAGCAGTTTTTATGTTTACTTAGCAAGTTGGGCGTTTGTAACCTGCATGCTCCAACTTGAGGGGGGTGTTGAGAGTTAATATAGAATATTACCCAATATTCTATATATAGCATTTAATCTGTGTATTTATAAGCATTGATTTAGTCAATATTTGCTAGAATAGGACTAGCCGTGATTGTAGGCTTTTGCCTTAGTAACCTGTGCATATATATACTGCTGATACACAAGAGAAATATACGGAAATATTTTACCAAAACACTTTGTCAGATTTAAAAAAACAAAGAATAGAAAAGACATTTGAGTTTTTATTGCAACCCACTTGGTTTTTATTTGTTTAAGCAGATTTATTTTAAAAAATTTTAAGCAGCTTTGAACGGAGGATTTGAAGAAAAGGAAAGAGACTAAAAAAAGGAGAGAGAAACATACCATTTGGCCGTGAAAGTGAAGGTGAACAGACTCACCTTCCCATCCCCATCCAAACTTATCCCAACGTGGTAAATCGAGCTATTGCAAAGTTAAAAAAATATTCACGGCGTCGGTTCTGATAAATTAACCTTTCCCAATGTCATTTTAAGAGCTATTGTACATGCTCTTAATATGGATCAACAACCAGTTCAAAAACACAGATCGACAAATTAAAACCTAAAAAAAAACAACAGATCTAATCATAAATGAATGAAAAAAAATATATCAGTTTACTCACTTGGTATCAGCCTTTCCCTTGGATTTTGCTCCATTCATATCTACAAACTGTAAAACAAAAACAAAAAACCGATGAGAAATCGATCGGAGACGGTGTAAACCGGCCGGTGAGTAAACGGTAGAGAGAAGATAATCAGAAAAAGAGAAGAGATATATGCTTCGAAAATTGAAACACAGCGGTTTCTTTTCGGCGTCCTTCTTCACAGCAAGCCTAACAAACATCAACAACCAGTTCAAAAACGCAGATCGACAAATTAAAACCTCAAAAACACAACAGATGTAATCATAAATCAACGAAACCACATAGATATCAATTTACGCACTTGGTATCAGCCTTTCCCTTCATAGCTACAAACTGCAAAAAGAAAAACAAAAAACCGATGAGAAATCGATCCGAGACTGTGTAAACCGGCCGGTGAGTAAACGGTTGAGAGAAGATAATTAGAAAAAGAGAAGAGATATATGCTTAAAATTGAAACACAGAAAATTGATCAACACAGAAAGAAGGGGAGTGAAGAAGGGAAGAGAATAGTGGGGTAGTGGGACGGTTTGGGATGGAGCCATGGAAGGAGTTTATGTGATAATGGAGTTTGGGAGGTTTGGAGCAGAATAGTGGGGTAGTGGGATTATTTTTATTTTTTTTAATGTTTTTTTTTATCATGTAGATAAACCGGGTCACGAAACGGGTCAATTGGGTGAAAAGCGGGTCAATTGACGGTTTTTCACTCTGAAATATAATATAATATATTGATAAAAAGGACCAATTTCAACAATTTTTAGGCAGTTAGGATATACGCATAGTTTCACCGGCACTACGGACAAACTAAGACTTCAATAGACAAAATTGACCCCATCTAATGTGTATCAGGCTTCATCTTCTTAGGTTCAAAATTTTGTCCTCAAGTTTCTCCTCCTACACAATTAAAAAGGGGAGTGGAAATAAAGAACTAAAAAAAGTGGGGAAAGTTGTGAACGAAGACATTGGAAAATAGAATTTGTGAGAATGACAAATCCACTGTTCGCTGCCCCAAATTTATTGTTCACTACAATGTTTTGCAGTGAAATAGACCTTAAATCCGCTCTTCTATTATCCACAGTTTTGGTAATTTTTTATGAAAATGACATTGAAAAAGAAATCGGAGAAATTAATATTAAGGTTAAAGGTTGTGAAGGACAGTTTTAATCTAAAATGGGTGAGAAGGACAGTTACTAAACGTGTTACTACATTTTTTGTACATTTGTTACTACAGTTTATCATTTTTAACTATTTTGTATCTTATCTTATCCTTCTGGACTCGCCCCTTAATATTAAATGAGATCGTAGAAAACAGAGGACAAAAAAAGGAAAAATATTGTGAAAGAATTACTTTCTTTCTTTTGATGTTTAGATCAAAAGATATATGTTCGTTTTTGTAATTGAATAGGAGAAAGAATGCAAGATTCAGTGGAATAGTGATTTTCCTTTTTGTCATGAAAAATTATTTCATTAGACTAAGCAGTATATTTATGGGGGTAGTGGTTTAAAAGGAAAAAAAAGAGGGCATCAAATCCAATGTTTGTTACAGTGGAACTGGCATCAAATCCAATTTTCACTATTCCACTGTTTATGTGTTTTTTCCAAAAATGACATCGAAAATAACGTTGAAAAAAATATCAAATGGGATGTCTAAATAAAGAGGACGAAAAAAAAGAAAATTGTGATGAAAGAATTACCATCTTTAGACAATCAGATCAAAAGATATATTCGTTTTGGTAGTTGAATACGTGAGATTTTAAATCACAGTAGAATAATGACATGTTCTTTTCACCCGAAATAAAATTCCACTGCCTCTTTGCTTATTTTTATATTCAAATTGCTTTTTTAATAATAAAACTTTTATTTATATGTCTACCTTGTCCTTCTTAACATTTACCTACAATTAAAATTAGTAAATCATACACCATCTATATTACCAAAAATCATGATTTTTTCATCATAGGTTTATTTTTAATTTTTTTACCTCGTTGGGCTCTACCTTGAGTTGGAGGTTGTTACACAAAACTAAAACAGAGACCTCTTTTTTGTTTTTTTAACCGAACACAGTCAACTCTTTAATAAAAAGTCGACAACTAATATCCTATATAAATGAAGATTTGCATCCATTCATCTCATCTAATCTAATCTCTATAATCGATAAAACTCATAGATAGATGGCAAAAATTTCTGCAATTGCTGTGACTTTTGTTGCTATGGTGGCAATGTTGGTGTTTTTCGAGGAGCAACATACGTTGACGGATGCTGCTGCTGCAGTGGTTTGTAATCCAATGTGGTTGTCTGCTTGCCAAGATGCATTTTCATGGTGATTTCTTCTTGTTGTAACAGATTGCAGGAAGAACCTAGAAAAGCAGAAGCATTTAAATCGTAAATTAAACAATCAAGAACAAGAAACTAAGAAACACGGAATTTAACGTGTTATATTATGCATAGAAAGCGCACAGATTATTACATGAATGCTGGTATTTATTGTCCTGGGAATCAAACCCTAGCCAACAAAACAACCTAGTATTTTACTAAAATAGCCTGAGATGCAGTCTTCCAGATTCATATGCTTACCAGATGAACCAGATGCTGACAAGTAATTATCGTTATCCAATTGCAGTGTTGTATGTACAAGATCTGGCCCAGCTCGCCCTAAACTTAATGCTAGAAGTCAGCAAGATCTTGCCCAGCTCACCCTAAACTCAATGCGAGAAGTCAGTAAGATTTGACCCAGCTCACCGTGAACATAAAGAGAGAAGTCAGCAAGATCTGGCCCAGCTCGCCGTAAAACTTAACGCGTGAAGTCCGCAAGATCTGGACCATCTTACCATAAACCTTAACGCATGAAGTTAGCAAGATATGGCCCAACTCGCTGTAAACCTTAACGTGAGAAGTCAGCAATATTTGGCCTAGCTTGCCATAACACGTAACGTGAGAAGTCAACAAGATCTGGCCCAGCACACCATAAAACTTAATGCAAGAAGTCAGCAAGATGTGACCTAGCTCGCCGTAAAACTTAACGCAAGAAGTCAGCAAGATCTGGCCCAGCTCGGCGTAAACCTTAACGCGAGAAGTCAGCAAGATCTAGCCCAGCTCGCCGTAAACCTTAAAGCGAGAAGTCAGCAAGATCTGTCCCAGCTCACCGTAACACTCAACGTGAGAAGTCAGCAAGATCTGGCCGCTTGCCACAAAACTAAACGCTAGAAGTCAACAAGATCCAACCCAGCTCGCCTTAAAAATTAATGCGAGAAGTCAGCAAGATCTGACCCAGCTCACTGTAAAACTTAACACGAGAAGTGAGCAAGATCTGGACCAGCTCTCCGTAAACCTTAACGTGAGAAGTCATAAAGATCTGGCCCACCTCGCCATAAACCTTTACGTGAGAAGTCTACAAGATCTGGCCCAGCTCGCCGTAACACTTAATGCGAGAAGTCTTCAAGATCTGGCCTAGCTCGCCGTAAAACTTAACGCGAGAAGTCAACAAGATCTTGCCCAGCTTGTCGTAAAACTTAACGTGAGAAGTCAGCAAGACTTGAGCCGACTCGCCGAACAAATTAATGCGAGAAGTCAGCAAGATCTGAGCCAGCTCGCCGTAAAACTTAATGCGAGAAGTCATCAAGATCTGGCCAAGCTCGCCGTAAACCTTAACGCGAGATGTCAGGAAGATCTCACCCAGCTCACCGTAACACTTAACGCAAAAAGTCAGCAAGATCTAACCCAGCTCGCTGTAAACATAATGCGGAAAGTTAGCAAGATCTGGCCCAGCTCGCCGTAAACTTAATGCGAGGTTAGCAAAATCTGTTCTAGATCACCGAGAGCTAATTCAAAAACTAGAGCTCCAACTTAGTCGGACAATATTTGAACAACCGAGCCCCAAGATTAGCTCGGACTTAGCCAACATGCGCCCACTAAAAAAGCCAAGTCATCATGGTGCTGACTCTTCGTCAATGTACATGTCCAACCCTCAAGAGCCAGGCTTGGAAAATATGTAATAGAAACATGAGTATGCCATAAAAAACCATAGGTTAATGAATGGCATACTGGGGGGCAAGATACCGCATCAACAATAAAGTAAGAAGAAATTACTTAAAAAATGAATTAAAAAAATCGTTTCATTATCAAACAGGAAATTACAATACATCTAAAATTTCAAAACAGAAACAAAATCCCTAAACCGTACTGATCTAGGCATCCGGGGTCGGATTCCTCTTTTGCTCAAAAAGGGGAGGAACCGAGCCAGAGGCAGCAACATGCATACCGGAATAATTGGACACAATGTCCACTACTACCTTAAACTCCTTCAGACACTCATCATAGACCTTTCTTATTCCCGGTTTATAATAAACCTTCTTGGGAAGAGTGTCTATGACAAGGACATGAAATTGACCCATCGCTTCATCCACACCCTGAGTATATCTATGATTCAGGACGAGGATGAGTAGCAGCTTCAAATTATTAGCAAAGTCCTCTAAAGCCTTATATGCCTGGATAGCCTCAACAGCCCAAGCTGGAGCAGCGGCCTCAAGTTCTGCCAGTTTTCCTTGGAGTTCGGTCGTAGCTTGTTCCATCCCCTTCCTTTCCTTGGTAAGCTCATCTGAAAGAGCCTTCATCTCGGCCTCCTTAGACTGGAGCTTCTCATAGAGATCTTTGATCTCCTTGTCTTTGGACTCCACGGAGCCCTTCAGCTTTGATCGACCCTCCTGCAGGTCGGCCACCTTCTTCTTCTTCTTACCGATTTATAATAAACCTTCTTGGGAAGAGTGTCTATGACAAGGCCAGGAAACTGACCCATGGCTTCATCCACACCTTGAGTATATATATGATTCAGGACGGGGATGAGTATCAGCTTCAAAGCATTAACAAAGACCTCTGAAGCCTTATATGCTTGGATAGCCTCAGCAGCTCGATATGGAGCAGCGGCCTCCAGTTTAGCCAGTTTTGCTTGGAGTTCGGCCGTAGCCTACTCCCACCCCTTCTTCTCCTCAGTAAGCTCATCTACCATAACCATCAGCTCGGCCTTCCTAGTCTGGAGCTTCTCATGGAGAGCTTTGATCTCCTTGACTTTGGACTCCACGGAGCCCTTCAGCTTCGATCGACCCTCCCGCAGGTCGGCCAACTTCTTCTTATTCTTCTTCCTGGTTTCTAATAAACCTTCATGGGAAGAGTTTCTATGACAAGGTCAGGAAACTGACCTCTTACTTCATCCATGCCCTGTGTATATCCGTGATTCAGAACGGGGATAAGTAGCAGCTTCAAATCATTTGAAAAGTCCTCTGAAGACTTATATGCCTGGATAGACTCAGCAGCCCGAGCTAGAGCAGCCAAGGACGGAGGTATCTGAAATGTTTAGGGGGACTAAGCCCATCCGGACAAAAAAAATCACACTAAAAAATCTATGTGATCTAGTTTGATCCGTCAAATTTTCTTAATCAAGCCCACCCGACAAATCGGATATAGTCCATTAGCCCACCCTAAATTTAAATCATGGCTTAATCCTTGAGATCAGCGGCCTCTAGTTCATTCAGTATTGCTTAAAGTTCGGCCGTAGCCTGCTCCCCCTTCCTCTCCTCGGTAAGCTTATCTTAAAAAACCTTCAGCTCGGCCTCCCTAGTCTGGAGCTTCTCATTTAGAGCTTTGATCTCCTTGTATTTGGTGTCCACGGTGCCTTTTAGCTTCGATCGACCCTCCCACAGGTCGGCCACCTTCTTCTTCTGATCAGCTATGTCTGCAGAAGCTTTTCTCAATCTCCGGAAAACTTCCGGCCCGACCAAAGTCCCCTGAACAAAGAAAACAACAGATGTCAAAAATAAAAATGATAGCTGAGCACAGTCATAAAGCAGAAAAGAGGGAACTTACGAATTCCATGGACTTGAAGCCGACCATGGACAACTCTTTGTCTAACATCTAGGACATACGCTCCTGATCAGTAGCAGCATCTTCCGGGCCTTCTCGCCCCCTGAACTCCCTCATGGAGTGCACCAATTCGGCCCTTCTTGGTGGGCCTCTCCTGTGGGTTGTTAGAAATCCTAGATCTACTCTTTTTTTGGAGATGCAGACCATCTCATTCTTTCCCTCACAAGTCAGATGCATCCTGGGTAGTCAGGTCAACTTCCTCCAAAATAGCTTGGGAGGAAGAATGAACTGTTGAGGTAGTGTCCTTATTAGTGCCCAATGGATGAGTAGGGAGGAGGCTTCATACTTGGCGTCCTCTCAGAAGATTGGCTGAACTCAGCCTCACTCTTAGCACCAACAATCACTTCGGCAAAATTAACCACTGCACATAAATCAGAGAAGCTATTAGTTAAAAAAAATGAATTACTAGTGCAAAATATAAAGGGAAAAATGGAAATCCCTACAGATGCACACTCATTTTTACTAAGGGCTTTATAAGGGCTAGGCCCCACATCTTCTAACCGAGCCACAGAAATCAGATCATCATATAGGTTATCCCATTAAATACAGTATCCTGACTCATGGTTCCCCTTCACTAGATCTTCGTCTAGCTCACTAGAGTATCCTGACTCATGGATCCCCTTCACCTAAAACCCTTGAGTTCCACCGACTTAACTCCGGATGATCTTCATGCCGGATGAAAATGAACTGTTCCTTCCACCATTTGTGAGATGTATCTCCTTTGGGGATAATGGGAACGTCACTCAAACGCCAGTTCTATGAGAAAAGTAGTACCGCCCTGGGTGGTCCTTCACCCCCACACGGTGGTGAAAGTACCTAAACCTCCGCACCAAAAACATGATGCAAATTAACCGGCACCAAATAGTAAACCAATAATGGCCCTAACACCGTTGGGGGCTATAGGAGAGAGCCTTAGCTCGTAATGGCGAAGCACGACAAAGAGAGCTGGACAAAATGGAATCCTCAGGCCAACCTCAAAGTATTCCCTGTGAATGGTGCAAAACCCATCCGGTGGGTCATGTGCAAAATTGGGAGGATCAGAGGGCCACCTGGGGGCATATCTCTCTATGTTAATGACATACAGCTCATAGATTTTATCTAAATCTCACTGGGAGAGAATAGATTTGACACCCCCACTACCGGTAACGGCCATCTCGGTTTCTAGGGTTCTGGTGGAGGTCGGTTAAACTGTCTAAGGGGGATAACAAGAAACATGCGATGAATGGAAAATAAATTGCAAATAGGTGACTTGCAAGAATAATTTAAAGATTGAGAGTAGGGGAAGAGCAGTCGTCAAATCCCATGGTCTTCTGGTTTAATAGTGTATGATGAAATGACGGACATGACGGAGGTTATAAGCCCCAAACACTTCTCGGAAACTGTCCCAATTTGAATTAGTGGGCAAAAATGCCTCGAATCTCATGACAGTTATGACAACGCCATAAAGGCATCCCTGCCACCTGGCAAATTCACAAACCTCTGCATCTGGATGACCGCGTCGAGCCACTATCTTAGCACATCTGAGCCGACCCCAGGAGATCGTCTAGATCAGGGGAGCTTAAGATAGAGGTCGGACCAAACCTTCGCCATGTGTCACCTCCACATCAACTTTGCAATAAATGTAGATAAAGGAAGTACAAATCCTAAAGGTCAAAGACCTTTGTCCATAGGTGGGTATAAGCTCTGACTTGAACCCCAGGTGGGGGGTCAGCTCGACAGCCTCTTCCTGACCAACACAAGTCGGTCCAGGAGGTCTCAAGCATAAATCGCCCACGTGCATAATAAGTCTGCATGATTATCTCTTATAATTAAGGACAACAAATCATAATTATCGCTTCCTTAAGGAATACAAAATCAAAGTCCACCAAGGACATGGCCCATGCAGGCCTCGGGCACAAGCCCCTCTATATAAACATTCCTTGAGGAACTACGAGAGACTTGATTCCTGACTAATTCACAGGATATGTGGGCAGCTTGAGAAGCCCTGGCTGCCAACAGGTTATCCAATCTTGTGGTATTAAGAACTAAGAAGAGCCCGGATGTCTTCTGTAGAAATTAAGCAGGATTCATTGCATGTTTTACCTGCAACTTTAAACTGATCAATATTATATTTACTGAGTTCTATAAAATCTCTTTCCATCGCGGTCTGCGTATATGTTCTTATTACTCGCCACTCTACATATTTTTCCCTCAAAACCAATATATCTTTAGTCATGGAAATAAAAAGACACTCTACATATTTTTCCCTCAAAAAAGACTATATATATAGACATAGAAAGAATTAATGCTATGCCATGGCTACAAATTAAGCAGTATCCATAATTGCTTATGTCAATGAATAGAAGATATCCTACCCTCGGCCCAATATATATTAAGTATCCCGAGCCGTCGGTCATCAGGTTGTCGAAAATTGACATGTCAGCCAAACCATTTCTACGTCAGCACCACAATTGTTGACATGTCAGCCAAACTGTTTCCACGTCAGCACCACAATAGACATGTCAGCCAAACCATTTCCACGTTAGCACCTCGTCAGCATTTCTTTTTTGTAAAGAAAAAAAATTGAGCCATTCCACGTCAGCATTTTTTGTAAAGAATAAAAAATTAAGCCATTGCGAAATTGGTACTCACACCGGAAAATACTGTCTGAGGTAATTTTCCGACCAATCTTATTACCATATCATCCAAAAGACATGTAGTTAGGATGTTTATGTTGCGCCCACGACTATCGTCACACTCATAAATTTGCTAGCCGGAGACGTAAGTGCGTGTTCCTTGGTTACCCGTTCACGAAGAAAGGATGTACCTTGTATGACCTAGATACGTAGGAGATCTTAGCATAGTAGATCAGGGGTTCGATGCCTCTCCTACCGGGGATCCACCCTTGCCGGATCCTCCGGTTGATGGGGGGACAGACTTGACAGTTGACACATGTGATACTGGGGGTAATATAGTGTCTTCACCACAACCGTGACATCCAGGTGACGGTACTGAAGAGTTGCGTAGGGGTAGACAACAGAAGATTCTGAATTCACGCTTCCAAGACATTGTGTCGCATACATTGATTGAGCAGAAAAGTCCCATTCCATGCTCTTCCGGTCCGTCAGTTTCCTCAGGTACTCCGTATCCTCTTATGCATTATATTAATTATGATACGTTATCTGATAAACATCGCAAGTATCTTACAGCTATTACAGTGGGTAATCCTCTTAAATCTTTTAAGGAGGCTATGAAACATGAGGGGTGGTGTAAGGACATGTCAGAAGAATTTCAGGCACTTGAAGATCAGGGTACTTGGGTTTTGGAACCCCTTTCCCCAGGGAAAAAGGCATTGGGGAGTAAGTGGGTGTATACAAAGAAATATGATGAGCACGGCACACTACAGCGTTTGAAAGCCTGGTTAGTGGCATTTGGGCATCACCAAGAAGAAAGTAATGATTACACAGAGACTTTTGCCCCTGTGGCGAAAATGGTTACGGTTCAGACATTTCTCAGTGTTGCGGCGGTTAAACGGTGGGACATTCACCAGATGGATGTTCATAATGCATTCTTGCATGGGGATTTGAAGGAGGAAATCTATATGAAAATCCCTCCCGGGTTTGAGTAGCGGGGATTGAACTTGGATTGCAAGATGCGCAAATCGTTATACGGGTTGAAACATGCCACGAGATGATGTTTTGCGAAGCTTGCTTCTGCTTTGCGTGAGTATGGTTTTTGTCAGTCCTACTCTGATTATTCATTGTTTACTTTGCATCGAGATCATATTGGGCTATATGTCCACATTTACGTCGATGATATGATTGTTTCCGAGAACGATAAGGTTGCGATGTGGATTTTTAAAGACCACTTGGGGAAATGTTTTAAAATGAAGGACCTTGGAGTGTTGAAATGTTTTCTTGGGATTGAAGTGGCGAGGAACAGGGATGGAATTTTCTTGAATCAGCGGAAGTATGCCGTCGATATTATTCATGAAGCTGGTTTACTTGGTAGCAAGCCGGCTAATTCCCGATTAAGCAGAATCACAAGTTGGCACTTGCTACGAGCGAGTTGTTGAGTGATCCAGGGCCTTATCGTCGGTTGATTGGATGACTTATATATCTCGGCGTTACCCGGCCTGATCTGGCTTATTCTTTGCATGTGTTATCTCAGTTCATGCAAGCACCCCGTGTTGACCATTGGGATGCGGCCCTGCATCTTGTCAGATATTTGAAGAAGCATCCCGGCCAGGGAATTTTGCTGTGTTCGGATAGCTCGCTTCTTCTTGAAGGTTGGTGCGATTCTGATTAGGCGGCTTGCCCACTTACTCGACGTTCATTGAGCGGTTGGTTTGACTTTCTGGGACTTTCCCCGATCTCTTGGAAGTCCAAGAAACAAACAACTATATCCCGTTCTTTGGCCGAGGTGGAATATCGATCGATGGCTTCTATTACATTTGAGTTGAAATGGTTGAAATAGTTGCTTGCTGACCTTGGAATTCGTCATCACCCGGGGATACAACTATTTTGTGATAGCCAATCAGCCTTATATATCGCACAGAACCCGGTTTTTCACTAACGCGCGAAGCCTATCGAGGCGGATTGTCACTTCGTGCGGGATGCGATCACGGATGGATTGATTTTGCCGTCGTATGTCCCGACGCGGCACCAATTGGCGGATATTTTTACAAAGGCGTTGGGTCATCAACAATTTGAATTTTTATTGTGCAAGTTGGGCGTTCGAGATCTTCACGCTCCCACTTGAGGGGAGGTATTACGACTATGACGTATGTGTATTATTGATTGTATTTAACTATTAAGGGTAGTTTAGTCATTGTGTAGAATTATGGAAGACCTGAGAGTGACTATATATTTGTATCCTGTGATTGATGAAGGGAACACGAAATACATTTGACTGAAATTTGTCACATGTCTTAATGCCATATCATCCGAGAATTGACATTTCAGCCAAATCATTACCATGTCAGCACCAAAATTGACATGTCAGCCAAACCATTTCCACATCAACACATCGCTGGCATTTTTTGTAAAGAAATAAAAAAAAATTGAGTTTTGTAAAGAATAAATAAAGGAAATTGAGCCATTCCACATCAGCACCTCGTCAGCATTTTTTTTATATAGTTAATTGTCAATTATGACACATTTATAAAGATGTCATGATTTTAGGATTATAACAAAAGATTTTTGTCAAAAAGAACACCTCACTAGTGAAAATGAAAATGATAGTGAATTTGAAAATGAATTACGTTGGTTTTGTGCTGAAAATCCACGTAATTCCCTTTAAATTGACTTTCATCAGTGAAATGTCCTTTTTGATAAAAATCTTTTCTTATAATCATTTTTACCTGACATCTTTCATATTGTGTCATTTAGGAACTTTATCTCTTTTTTATAATGAATAACAACTTGTGAAAATTGACATGTCATCCAAACTACATCGTAGGGTCACAAGAGACTAAATCTATATTTTTTTATTCAAAATTTTGTTTCACTAGGGTTACCGAATCCTAAAAATACACTTTTTAACTACAAAACTATATTTTTTACCAACAAAACTATATCGTTTTAATAATAAAAAAATTACCGAATCTCAGTGGGTCACATGAACCCACCCAATACATGTGCATCCGCCCCTATTTACGATCGAGACAATCAAATTTTATAGTGTGTTAATCAAAGTCAAATTTTATGTGGTCCGACCGAAATCTGTCAAAGCCTCCGACTTTTATTCGTTTACAGGATTTTGTGATTTAGACTTCACTCACTGTCTCTTTGTTTACTAAGTTGTACAAATTAATTACTTTAGAAATTGCCATCTTTCATACGTTTCTTTCTACCTACTGCAATTTCATTTATGTTTAGCAAGTTTTACTCGATTGGGCTATAAGCTAATTAATGGGCTATTCGTGAGCTACTAGCATTCAACTCGATTTGTTTTATTTTTCTTTTTATTTTTACTTTTCTAGAACGAGTTTGAGTCGAGCTACTCGAATAATTAATCGAGATGATTAATCGTAGATTCAAAAAAATATTAATCCAGTTATATCAAATAATTATTCAATTAAGTATATTTATAAAAATTATTATTAAATAATATTTTGTATACATTATTAATTTGTTACTAGTCGAGAGCAATCTTTTAATATTATTTTATAAAATTCATATGAACTCTTAAAAACTAAAAAAGTTTACGAGCCGAATCAAATCATATCGAGTGCTGAATGCCTCTTTAAAGTGTTCCCATGCAACATCAAATGGCTCTCCCGGTCTTTGTTTGAAGTTTAAAATTTCAACCATCAATCACATCGTTTTACTAGCTTTAGAGGGAAGTATTTCTTCATAAACCCCAGCACGAGCTCACCCCAAGTGGTAATTGACCTCACCGATAAGGAAAGTAGCCATTGCGCTTAGCTTTGTCCCTAGGAGTAAACAGGAAAAGTACAATCGGAATACATCCTTCCCGAATGTCAACCGGTGTCACTGTGCTACTGATCTCCAAAAAAACAATCATGACATATGAGAGCTCGGATCTTCATTCTATAGACCATGAAATTGTAAATAACTTTGTACCATCTGAATCATATTGGGTTCAGAGTAATAAGACTCGCCTGGATCGCTGCGTGGGCACAGAGCGGGAATAGATTTGTCGATAGTGGGCATGGTATATTTCATTTGTCTCTCATATTGGATGCACATGGCAAAGGCCTCAGTAATGTTTGGTAGAGGTTTCATTAGGAACACCTGTGACCTAACCAGTGCAAAGCCTTCATTCAGCCCTTTCATAAACCTAATCACATACTCATATTGTATATACCATACGAATGTAGGTCTAACCTTGCATGTACACTTCATTTCACACTCACGACTAGTGAAAGGAAATATTCCTTGTTGGTTTTCATTGATCACTCTTTTTGAATATATATACAATTTATGGCCATACAATCAAGCTTTACAATCATGCTATTAATTAGAGAATATATGGTAACAAACGGTATTGAATAATAAAATATTTACATAATATTTTCTATATTCTAACACTCCCCGGTAGTCGAAGCGGGAGGTTCCCGGACGCTGAGACTGGATCAAAAGTCGTTGAATGGGACGCGAGGCAAACCCTTAGTGATAATATCGGCGATTTGATGACGAGAAGGAACATGGAGTACGCGAACTTGGTCACGGGCTACTTTTTCACGAACAAAATGAATGTCCATTTTGATGTGCTTAGTATGTTGATGTTGGACGGGGTTTCCGGATAAATAAACAGCACTTACATTGTTACAATGAAGGAGCATAGCTTTTAGGATAGGGCAATGAAGATCTAAAAGTAAATTTCACAACCAACAGGATTCAGAAACGACAACACCTCGATATTCAGCTTCGGCACAGGACTGGGACGAAGTCAGTTGGTGTTATAAGGACCACTATATGAGGTTATCACCAAGAAAAACACAGTAGCCTGAGGTGGAATGACGAGTGTCAAGGCAGCAACCCCAATCGGCATCGGTGTAGGAGACAAGGCCGGATAGAGACGAAGGGTGAAGGTGTAGCTCAAAGTGGAGAGTACCCTTAATATAGCGCAAAATTATTTTGAGGGCAGCCATATGAGAGTCATGAGGAGCATTCATATGGAGAAAATTTTGTTGTACGGCGTAAGAAATATTTGGCCGGGTGAATGTAAGATATTGTAGTGCCCCAGCAAGACTGCGATAATGAGTGGGGTCGGAGTAGGCCAAACCGGAGGTGGAACCGTGCTTGGAGTTGGTATCAACGGGAGTGAGAACAGGTTTGCATGATGTCATGCCAGGACATTCAAGAATATCCTCGGCATATTAACTTTGAGATAAGAAGAGACCACATGTATGTCGAGTAACGGAAATACCCAAAAAAATAGCTAAGAGAGCCCAAATCTTTCATGGAAAATTCTGACGCCAAGAGTGATATAATGGAGGTGCAGAGCAGATCCAAAGACGTGGTCAGAATGATATTATCAACAGATAACAGTAGATAAGCCATGTCATGTCCCTTACGGTAAATAAAGAGAGAGTGATCAGATTTACTATGGGTGAAGCCAATGGAGGAAACATAGTCGGCCAACTGTTGATACCCAGTGGCGGATACAGAAATTAAGTTCAGCGGGGTTCGTAAATCTTTTTAAGGTAAATATTTTTTTTTCACGGGGTCCGAAATATTTTTCTATAGGTAAAATGTAGCGTTTTCTTATTTTTAACGGGGTCCGCGGACCCCTTATGTATATTGTGGATCTGCCTATGTTGATACCATACCCTCATGCATCCTCAGACTAAACAAACGTTGTTTCAATAACAAATTGTTGGTTAGAGATTTTGTCATGTACGGACTCTCAAGTTTGGACCACAACTTCTCTGATGTATCCGCTTCAGCAACCTCTGTGATAATATCATCTGACAAGCACAACATAATTGTTGAATGTGTTTTCTCCTCTATACTGGCTCTCTCAGCAGCACTTCCTTCTGTTCATTTAGAAAAAGGACCCTATAATCCCTGTTGCTTCAACAAAGCACGCATCTTGATATGCCACAGACTAAAACTGTTTCTTCCTGTAAATTTGTCAATCTTGACATTTAAAGCAGACATCTTTCTCACCTGAAAAGCTTGCGTAGATCCCAAATCCTAGCGTCAATTATGACCTTGGTGCCAATCTACCTTGCTTAAAACAGATAAACAGATTTTTGATGAACTTGGACGCTCCGATACCAGTTTGTTATGACGGATCGATCTAGTGATGGCGATTGTGAGTAAAGATAAACAATTAACAAGTAAACAAACATAGAAACAAGAACACAGATTTAACGTGGTTTCCGGCAATACAACTAACGTACGTGGCCAACAGAAAAGAAGAAAAGAACATAATATTCAAATATTCAATACAATTAACACGGCAAGAAAACTAGTTTAAAGGGACGACATTTTGTCGTCCCAAAAAAGGTTTAAAGGGACGACATGTCGTCCCTTTAAAGTCGTCCCTTCTGCACCGTCCCTTTAAAGAACGGGCACCTTTAAATGGACGACAATGTCGTCCCTTTACACATTTGCTGACGTGGCACTGACTTTTTCAATAATTTTCAACGAAGCTGACGTGGAAAGTCGTGCTGACGTGGCTCATATTTAAAGGGACGACTTAACTCAATATTATTTTAATGTTTTAAAAATAAATATTTGATTAATTTAATATAAATAAAATTATTTTTTACAATTTTTTCAGGAAATTATCTTTTCGGACGACATGTCGTCCAAAATAACCAAAAAAAATAAAATTTCAAAACGCATCTTTTGGGACGACATGTCGTCCCTTTAAATAAAAAAATTAAATGTCGTCCCGAAAAACCAAAAAAATAATATTTGAAAACGCATCTTTTGGGACGACATGTCGTCCCTTTAAATAAAAAATTTAAATGTCGTCCCACAAAACCAAAAAAATTAAAATTTGAAAACTCATATTTTGGGACGACATGTCGTCCCTTTAAATAAAAATAAATAAATATTTTTTATTGTATTTGCATTGCCTTCCATGCTTATTTGAAATTAAGGTACTTGTTCCAATAGTCATATAAAAAACAATCGGGAAAGCAAACATAAACAAAAAATTGAGATTGACGAACAACTCAAAATTAATGTAAACAATAACCAGAATTCGAGACAAACTAGAGGCGGACTTACAAAGAGAGATAAATAAGCTATCAAAAGTAAGTATCCCAACTTGCAAAAAAAAAAAAAAAGTTAAATACAATATTTACCAAGAACATAGTAAGTGTGTTGATGCTTATACATAATTACATACAATGTAAATTTATAAAGGATCTCACCATTTATATTTAGAAACAAGAAGAAGACCAAGAATCTCCACAAGTACCCACTGCAGAATGAAAACATCACAATTAGGCCAAACTAGTTGCTGAATAGAGAATTCTATTGATAAGTCCCTAAAAAGTGTCATTTTATACAAAACAATGACTTACCTTATTCCAACAACAATCTTAAAAACAACTTCCTATGTAAACAGTTAACACTTACCTTATTCCAACAACAATCTTAAAAACCAAGTATTCAAGAAAGATAAGGCTTAATAAGAGTAAACAGTTAACACTTTATTATACGGTATCGATTGAAGAATTAATTACCTTCTCAAGTTCATCCTCAACAGCTTTGGCAATCTCATTCTTCTGCTCGAAAGCATCATCGACATTCACGAAAATATTTTCCTGTCTAAATAAATGTCATCAGAGCAATGAAATCTAACTGAAAGCATGAATGGAACGATCGGATATCAGGTCGATAGACTCCAAGTTTTCAATGTGAGGGGGACATCCGACTTTTTTACGTAGATAATGGCTAGCCTGAGTAAGTCAACTTCAAAATTACTAAGTAAGTCTACTTCAAAGTTAAAAAGTACTAAGTAAAAGCTAAGAAAGTTTCATACTTATAGTTTTTTTTACCACTAGCATAATGAAAACTAATACACTTTCACGCTCGTTTCATTCACCTCGTTTAACTAGAATAACATTCAACTCATTCAAAAAATGGCACAACACACAAGTTTTTCCATGCATTAGAAAATGACACAACTCAATCCAAGTCCGAATCAAAATCGAAATCCAAACTACACCATACTCATACACTACTAGCATCAACTCTATACAAAAATGTCACAACACATGTGTTTACATAAAAATGGCACAATACAACTATCTTCAACATCTCAAAGATCCAAATCCATACACTACTAGCATCAACTTATTAAAGATCATTTATGTACCATCTAATCATAGACTAGCTTATTTTCCACACAAAAATGCACTACACTTAATCTACAAAAATGGCACAACACAATCTCGGTTTGAACTTGTAACTTGTTACTACTGTCATCTAACCGAATCGAACCTTCCCCTAAACCGAACCCAACCATGTACACAAACGGAACACATCCTCACTATAGTTTTAACTACAATTGCATTTATACACACACACACCAATTTTAACTACTAACTCAAACGAAAATCGAAAATATAAACCAAAATGTTAAACATAAAATTGTAGGGGAAAAGATGATTTTTATTATTCACATAGACCACATATTTATAGTACAACATCACCAAAACCCTAAAGTGTAACTTGACACATATACCCTTTTACATATTTTACATATATATATTCTCACACGCCCCATCAAGTTGGAGCATGCAAATCACAAATTCCCAACTTGCCCAAAAGAAAACAAAATTGTTACCTGCCGAGAGCCTTGGTCAAAATATCGGCCGGTTGGTGACTAGTGGGAACATGTGACGTGGCCAAATTACCGGATAACAACTCGTCATGAACAAAGTGACAATCGACCTCGATATGTTTGGTACGATCGTGGAAGACAGGATTCTTAGCAATATGGAGAGCCGATCGACTATCACAAAATAGACGCATAGGCTGGGGATGTAAAACACCAAGGGAAAATAACAAGGACTTCAACCACTTCAACTCACACATGGTAACCGCCATAGAACGATACTCAGCTTCAGCAGATGAACGAGACACGGTAGGCTATTTCTTGGTCTTCAAAGAGACATGAGAACGGCCCAAAAACACCAAGTAGCTAGTAACAGAGCGTCGAGTCAAGGGGCAAGCGGCCCAATCACTATCACAGAAAGCCGTCAAAGACAAATCATCCACATGACGTAGTAAAATCCCCTGGCCAGGACTCTCTTTCAAAAAAAGCAAAACACGAATCGCAGCATCGCAATACGGTGTCTGGGGATCACTCAAAAACTGAGCAAGAGTGTGCACCGAGTAGCTCAACTAAGGACGAGTAACGGATAAATAAACCAGACATCCTACGGGCGATGATATTGACCCGGATGAACAAACGGCTGACCCGTAGCGGAAGCGAGACGATGATTTTGCTCCATAGGTGTGTCAATGGGTTTACAGCCCAACATTCCAGCCTCAATCAAAATATCCAGCGCATATTTGCATTGAGAGAGAAATATGCCATCGTGGCCACGTGCCACTTCAATGCCAAGAAAATATTTCAAAGGTCCCAAGTCTTTCATATGGAAACAAGAGCTCAAATACTGCTTGAAACAAACAAGGGCATCATGGGAAGAGCTTGCAATAATTAAGTCATCGACATAAACCGGAACGTGGAGGGAAACACCATCCCGAGTATAACCGAACAACGAGTATTCCGCATAAGATTGAACAAAACCAAAAGTTTTCAAAGAAGTAGATAGCTTGGCAAACCATTGCCAAGGAGCCTGTTTTAATCCATATAGAGATTTACGTAATCGGAAAACCGTGCCAGGAGAGAAAGCACGATATCCATGAGGAAGTTTCATGTAGACTTCCTCAGTCAAATTGCCGTGCAGGAAGGCGTTATGGACGTCCATTTGATGTAATACCCGATTGCGTGCCACCGCAACGGATAAAAAAACACGTACAGTTCCCATTTTGGCCACCGGAGCAAAGGTCTCATTATAATCAAATCCTTCAACTTGCTGATTACCATGAACAACGAATCGAGCTTTAAGGCGCTCCACGTCGGCAGTGGAGGTGTATTTAATTTTATACACCCAACAACAACCAATGGTACGTTTACCAGGAGGAAGAACCTCCAAAGACCAAGTTCCATTACGTTCCAAAGCATAAATTTCTTCCTGCATAGCCTGACGCCATCCGGGCAACTGAACAGCTTCTCAAAAAGTGGTGGGTTCTCGACCCTTAGTAATAGCGGTCAAAAACATTTGTGGCGGACAGAAAATTTGTTATAATCAATATCACAAGCTATGTCAAAAGGTTTACCTAAGGATCCCGGCGATGACAATGGAGCAGGTAATGGGTGGGGTCTTTTTTCTGCTGAACAATCGTATGAGTAACGTAGTCCCGAAGCTTCGTTGAGGGAATTTTCACACGCTGGCCACATCCCAAAGCCTCAGTTGTAGATACCCTACCATCCGGGGAAGAACTCGACTCCGCCACACGCCCTCTTAATGGAGATGTTCACGGATTTATCTAACAAAACAAACAAGTAATAAAATTTATAAATCCGATATACCTCAAGTGCAAGGATCGTAGTAAGAGGTTGATACCGGGTCGATCTTACGGGGAACTAACGATTGGTAATCCTAGTCTTTGTTTAACTAACTAACCTATGTCACGATTACTAAACTAAACATATACGAAAACAGTAAATAATTCACAAGAAAGATAACAATAACGTAAACTGGACAGAAGATCAATGATCTAAAGCCAGGAAAGATAGTTTCGAACCAATTTAAACTAAACTAAACCTAATATGCAATAAAAGACTAACTAAGCTAAACAATTCAAATTCAAGGGGTTTTAAATCAATAAGTTACGAACGAACAAGCAATTGATCCACCTATCCTATCATCATTCAATTTCAATTCAGATTATTTCGTGGTTACTAATCCAAGTTGTGATTCACCTAATCAAAAGTGTGAACCCTAATTTCTTAGGCAAGTTCGTCTATTAATCTCTATCTTTCGATCTAAAGATTAACGCTCTTCTAATCCAAAGGTGTAAACTTAAACGTTTTTAACCTAGAAATCTAACCTAATAACTTTCGTTACTTAGATCAAATATCTATTCTTTATCATGGTGATCTAAAGTCTAACATGATTTTCATCAAATAAACGATCAACAAAGCAAACATCTTTCAATATAAATTTGCAATAAACAACGTAAAGCATGATAAGAGAAACAACTCGTAATAGATACTCACAAAATAATCACGGAAAGAAACTGAATTGTTGATCGGATGGCTTCACAACACTTGTTCAATAGAGGTCTAGCCTCTTAGCATCCTCTTGAAACTTGAAATCGTATAGAAAGGCATTAAAAAGTAGCTAATCTAATCTAAGAATTTAAGAACATAAAAGTTGATGGAAAACTGGTAAAAACCGCAGCCTAAACCGCCCCTAGGATTAGGGTTTTGAGTATTGTGTTGTTGGTATCTTCAATGTGGAAAACAATGCGGCTATATATAGAATTTAAAGTCGGTTTCACTAAGTCGGCCGCTGGACGCCCGTCTGGATAGGGTGAACGCCCGTCTGCTCTTCCATACAAACTTCGAATCGGGCCGAGTCATGATCAGACGCCCGTCCTTCTTTAAATTGGATGCTCGTCCAGCAATTTCATCCAAACTCTGAATCAAAAATATCATCCTGGACGCCCGTTTGAAATGGTAGACGCCCGTCCACTCTGGACGGGACTTGGACGCCAGTCTGTGTGACTTTGAAAACTTGACTGCCTCATCTCTATCTCTTTTTAATTCAATCCAAATCCATCATTATCTCTTCTTTATCATAAAATTCATCTTTTATCTTCTTTTGATCATCTCTTGAGCCTCAAATATGTATCTATAACACATCAAAACATCGCAAAATGTAATATCATCCAAATAATCATAAAATCACAATTAAAACACCAAAATTAACCTATTTTGCGATTAACTCATTAAAAACCTCATTTACTCAATACTTCCGTTAAACACTCGTTTCTAATGGAAATTATACGAATATGAAGGGAAATTATCATAAAATATAGCGTTATAAATTCACCCTTAACAACTCCCCCACACTTAGCTTTTGCTCGTCCCGAGCAAAACAAAACGAAAATTAAGCGCGGAAAAAGAACAGACATCTCAGACAACATAGCATATATTCAATAAATTAGAAGTCCACCACTGTGTGTGTGCAAAGCCATAGTAAACTTCCACTAAATCCAAACGTGAGAAACTCAAAGCAAAACTAGCTAATACCCCCTCGTAGACTAGCAATAAATGACACTCATAAGATGTACCCTACAAACGTGACATATCCCGAAAAGAATGATCGAATATATCTAGGGCCTTTCTGAAATACTCAGAGGATAATCCCTACAACATATCTATCAGTTTCTACTGGGGATAAGATAGACGATAACTCAGTCTTTCATTCATTTCATACCAATTCTTTATTCAAGTTGATTTAATTACTTCACTTTAAACACACATCAGAATGAGCTATTGCCCTGTCATAGCAGAATAGGATATTCGAGATATACCCTACCTTACTCCAATCATAAGGCAGCTTCTTCTGACTGTCGTGAGCTTTTAGTCATCATAGTGGTATAGGACATACGTGGCATACCCTATCGCACTCAAATCATCGACTAGCTTTCGACACACCCAATTACTTCATATTTTTCAACTTTTTCATTTGACAATAAGCTACGTGTTACTTATCACATTCAAACCTTAGATATTCACAGTATATCATACTTCGGATCTAAATACAAACTATCATAAATCTCAAGATATATACGTAGCACTAAGCACATGACTTATAAGAAAATCAAAAATCACTCGTCAAAAAGGGGTATAACTTTATAAATTAGCTCATCGTTCACTATGGCTTGTGAAAAATAGATCTCAGGTGAAACAACTAACTTATCAAACATATGATATATAGCATCAATGACTATAAAATAACGAACACTGCATCGAATTGCCTACTCGGGACAAAACAAAAACAAAAATGTCGAATTTTTTTGAAAATTCTAGCTCATTTTTAGCTCATTTTGCATAGAAACATAACGAGTTAAGCAAATGTGTAGATACATATCAAATCATTCCCCTCCCCCACACTTAAAGATCAACATGTCCTCATGTTGTGCAGAAAGTAAATAGAGAAAAAACTTAGCTGATTTTAACAGATACTCGAATCGTCGGTCAGGCCGGAGCCTACGTAGTGACACTTAGAACTCGTAACCATACAATGTAGCTTGACAAAACCGCTAAAAATATACCTGCACGACTTGACAAACACGGAAACATCTCGGGGAAAATGGGGAAGTATACCAGAATGAAAAGATATAGCAAAACCGAGTATTATCAAAAGATGAAACATTAAACACATCCACAAGTTTAAACAAAGTAGAAATGAAAGTACTGATGCCTTATGGCTTACATGATCCATCGGAAAGAATAAATAGTAGCTAAACGAGAAGTACAACGAATCACGTAATCAAAAGTAGCAAGAATATACAATCATTGTATCTAGGACAAATCAAAATCGAAAATGGACAAATAAAAGCATGACTGCCCCGGTGCCGCAGAATCATCAGCCGGAGGTGCTCCACCCGCAGGAGAGTCAGGCCGCTCCGCATCAGTAGACGACTCAGACTCGTGCAGAACATCCGTAATGGCTTGCTCAATCTCAATAGAATAGATATAATCCATGGTGCTCGGATCGAATATTCTGTCGTCCCTCGGCTTCCGGTCCTCACTGATGCACCGTAAAATGGTCAAGATGTTGTTCTGAGAAGTCCGAATATCCTCCATCCAGTCCCGAACACTTTTGGCCATACTCAACCTTATCCGGACCGAGGGAGATAAAGTAGGAAGGGAGGATGCTCGAGGCGGTGCTGACGAAGAACCAGGCTCACGTGGTGCCCCCGACTCAGAATGTCTCGAAGACTTACCCCTTTTTTCGCTGTATAGGCCTCGGGTTCTTCGGTTTCTGATCTGCTCCATACTCAGGCACACCGGCATCAATACACAAACTGTGAATCAGGTGAGGGATAATCAAGCTACGCGTATAAATCTTCTGATTGATAGCCACCTCATCGTATAACGCTTGTCCCACATTCACAGGTAAACCAAATGTCAACGCATATAGCATGCCTAGGTCACCGATATGAAAATGCGTCAAGTTGTTCTTTGGCAACAACCGACTCTGAATGAACCTACACTGGACTTTCCAGTCCTCCGTCCAGGTAGTGGTGACTAGCTCTTTCCGGTCTCCACCCGGTCTCAACGTCCACGCCACGTCCGGGCAAACTTTCAACCTCAACTCCTCCAAAGGATCCTGGCCTGCAGTCTGCCTATGAACGATCTCCTCCTTATAATCCCGACCCTCAAAAACCGCCAAGTTATACTTCTGATTAATCACATCCGGCGTAAAAGGAACTTCCACCCCTCGAACCACAACTACTCCCGTCTCCAAGTCGGTTTCCGAGCAATTAGCATAAAATTCCCGAACTAGGGAGCCATTGACCGGGGTAGCCGGGATAGTCATCAAGGCATCCCATTTCCGGTCCTTTAGCAACTTGACGAACCCCGGATCTACCTTAGTCTCCAATGTAGCCCGCTCAATCAGCATAGTCCTCGAGAAATAATGTTTGGTATAAGCGTCGTGGGCTCTAGGGTTCACGAATCTACGAAGCATAGGCATAGGGGCTACGGTTTTTGCTTTCTTCCGAGGTTGTGCAGCCCTAGGTTCAACCGGTTCCTCTGCCCGAGTAGCATTCACAGCCTCCTCAACCCTAGACGATGCTCCACCTCTCTGAGCCCTAGGCATCCGTACCAATTGAATATCATCATCCGTCTCAGACTCTGATGTTGGCTCATCCCTCAACGTTGCCCTAGTTTGTGTGGCCCTATGGGGTTGCTCTCGAATGCTAACACCTCGGTTTGGATCAACTAAGGTGGGATCAAACTCTTTACGCTTCTTTCCGGCCTCCCTGGCCACATCCTTACCATGTCTCTTGACTACCGCCTTCTTATGGACCATGATTCAATCCTAGACTAAACCAAAACAATCCCAAATCAAAACAAGGCACCCGTTTAACATCCAAATCGGGATTTCAAAAGAACCAAACCACAAACCGCAACCATCCATTATCAACAACCAACCCATTCATCATCCATCACATCACCACAAAAACAACCCAGCAAGAATCAAGAAACAAAACGAGGAAAAAAAACAAATAAGGTACAATTCACATAAAAGAGTCGAGCCGAAAATCGAACTCCAAAAAAACGTGAATTAATCCCAGAAAAGTTACTAGAAACTTACCAATGATGATGAGAGAACGAGGATGATGCTAGAAAGGATCCCTAACAGTGCAAATTCGAGCCCAAAAATCGAAATTTTCTTGGCAAAAGTCGGAACAAAGATGTCTCTGATTCGTCCAAATGGTTGTTGATTGAGGAATAACGCTTAGAAAAGTGAAAAGAGGGGATCAAAAGCGGCCTATAGCAACTTAGAGCGCCCAATTTGGTGTAGTATCGAAGGATTTAGGTTGAGAGGAGGCAAAAAGTCGGGTTTTCAATTTTGAAATTCTGAAAAAGTCAGTGTTCATGGGTTGGGGGTGTATATATAGGCAGGGACTGGACGGGCGTCCAAGTAACCGGACGGGCGTCCAGACAAAGAACACATGAACTGGACGGGCGTCCAGTATATCAGACGCTCGTCCACACGCTCAAATCAAATACAGGATTGGAGGGAGAATTACAGACGGGCGTCCAGACAAAGTGGACGCTCGTCCAAAAATTGGTCAAGGCGGACGGGCGTCCAGACTTCTGGACGGGCGTCCAACACAGAAAAAATGCAAAAATTATGAAATTTCACACAATTGAAATTCAAACTTGAATTTTCCCATTAAACTTAAATAACACTTCAAAAATACAAATGGAAATCAACGAAGTACATAAAATTACTAGAAAATAAGTAAAAACAAATAGAAAACAGTGGGTTGCCTCCCACCAAGCGCTTTTGTTTTACGTCGTTTGCTTGACAAAACAACCTAACAACGCTAGTCATCGTAAATTTCCGACCAATCTATCACCCGGATAAGACGGCGGAGCATGTCAATCGCCGGAGGGAAATATATTCATCGTGCAAACCCCAGTCCTCACCAGCTACATCAACACCTCGAAAATGCTCAGCTTGCAGCACTAGTGCTAAATCTGTCAGCATCGGATCATTCAGGATTGTGTATGGGTGTCCTAGAGCTGCCTGCAACTCCTCAGTAGTGAAATCTCCATCTCCCGAACAGCGGGGAACAATAAGAACATAGGTGACAGTCCTGACGCGGGTACTAATATCAAAGTCTACGTGCAAAACGATAGTCCCTCCCGGTCCGTCATCTACAGTGATAAGTGGGATCCTCCTAAGGAAAGGTAACTCTTCTGGTAGTACTCCGAAATCCATATCTAGAAAGCACAACTAACTGACAGATATAAACAAAAGCAAAACTTAGTAAACTAAACTTAAATACTAAAACTACAAAAGCATAAAACAAAAACAACTAATATAACGATATCTAGGTTGCCCCCTAGTGGCGCTTTTGGTTAATGTCGTTAGCTCGACACTGTTTAAGCTCAGCATGGATCAGGCCATTTGACTTTTCTGCCAGCCACTACCTCGTCTAGACTTTGATCAGTAGTTCGGCTGCAGAAACAGCACTTAACACATGGGGTGAAATCTTTGATAGCTTTCCAAACACGTTTAAACTTCCCCATGGTTGACTTCTTCTTCTTATGACTCTTCTGATGACGTTTCAGCTGACGCTCCCTCTCCTACTCTTCCATATCCCAACTACCTGCTAGAACTTCTTTAGATCGACCACTACCGTCATCCTCTGAAAATAGGTCGGGTGAAAACTCGTCAAATTCTTCGACTTCTTTAGTACCACACCCGAGGATATCGAGGAAACGAACAAGCAAAGGCTTTTCCTTGGGTTCACCAATGTAGTGCTTACACCTTTGACCATTTACTCGAAACGGTTGGTCACCATAACCGCGTAGTTCTAAAACGCCTCCAGGAATAATTTGGAGAATCTCAAAGGGACCGGACCATCGTGTCCTTAACTTTCCAGGAAATAGATGTAGCCTGGAATTATACAGAAGAACTTGTTCCCCTACATGGAATTCTCTCTTCTTAATCTTGGCATCATGGAGGAGTTTCATCTTATCTTTACTGATCCTGGCGCTTTCGTAGGCCTGGAGTCTTAATTCGTCTAACTCATGCAACTGTTGCAGTCGATGCTTACCACAAGATTGGGAATCAAAGTTCAGAAACTTTGTAGCCCAATAAGCTCTATGCTCTAACTCGACTGGCAGATGACATGGCTTACCATAAACCATTTGATATGGAGATGTACCCATAGGAGTCTTATAGGCGGTTCTATATGCCCATAGTACATCATCCAACTTTAGACTCCAGTCTTTTCTATGACTGTTAACTGTTTTCTCCAGGATCTTCTTTAAACTTTGGTTGCTTCTTTCAACCTGACCACTAGTCATAGGGTGATATGGTGTGCCTGTCTTGTGATGAACACCATACTTTTCAAGAACTTTCTCTAAGGGTCGGTTGCAGAAATGTGTCCCTTCATCACTGATCAAGGCACGTGGACACCCAAATCTCACGAAGATATTCTTCTTTAAGAATTTCATGACCGTCTTATGATCATTGTGAGGAGTGGCTTGAGCCTCTACCCATTTTGACACGTAATCCACGCAGACTAAGATGTATTTGTTACCACAAGTTGATGGGAATGGTCCCATAAAATCAATAACCCATACATAAAAGAATTCGCATTCTAGGATGGGTTTCAAAGGCATGTCAAAATGCCTTGTCAGAGTACCGGTTCTTTGGCATCTATCACAAGCTTTACAAAAAGCTTCTGTGTCCTTAAAGATCATGGGCCAATAGAAACCGGATTGGAAGATCTTAGCAACGGTTTTCCAAGGACCAAAGTGACCTCCAGTGGGTCCACTGTGGCACTGCTCAATAATATCGTGCTGCTCAGATTTGGGAACACATCTTCTAAGCAGACCATCTTTACAGATCTTAAAAAGATAAGGTTCATCCCAAACGAAAGATTTCAAATCAGAGAAGAACTTTTTTTTCTCCTGATAGGACAACTCTGGATCGAGATATCGGGAATGAAGGTAATTGACAATGGAAGAATACCATGGAACATCAGGAGCACAGCCATCGATAAGCATAATGTTCTCTAGAGGAAAGTAAAGATCTATATCGTCAGGGTCATCCTTTTCCTCATTCAACATTCGTGAGACATGATCCGCCACGACGTTTTCACTGCCCTTTTTGTCTTTAATTTGAACGTCAAACTCTTGTAGGGTCAGTATCCAATGCAGCAGGCGCGGTTTGGCCTCTTTCTTCGTCATCAGATATCGCAAAGCAGCGTGATAAGTCCACACAATCACTTGAGCTCCTAACAAGTAACTACGAAACTTGTCCATAGCAAAGACTACGGCCAATAGTTCCTTTTCAGTAGTAGTATAGTTAACTTGAGAAGGATTCAATGTGTGACTGGCGTAATAGTTTGGCTGGAATTTCCCTTTGATTTTTTGTCCTAGAACAGCACCAACTGCATAGTTTGATGCTTCGCACATAAGCTCAAAAGGTAGATTCCAGTCAGGCGATATAAGAATTGGAGCAGAGATTAAACGTTCCTTAAGCTCCTCAAACGCTTGCTTGCAATCCTCATCAAAATTGAACTCAACGTCTTCCTTTAGTAAAGTAGACAGGGGCTTGGCTATTTTGGAGAAGTCTTGAATGAATCTTCTGTAGAAACCGACACGTCCAAGAAAGCCTCTCACTTCACGCACATTCTTGGGATAACTCATCTTCTCGATAGCTTCTACTTTTGCCCTGTCAACTTCTATACCTTTGGCGGAGATTTTGTGGCCAAGAACTATTCCCTCATCAACCATGAAATGGCATTTTTCCCAATTGAGCACTAAGTTCTTCTCCACACATCTGGATAAGACTTGGTCAAGGTTGTCAAGACAATCATCAAAAGACTGACCAAAGACCGAAAAATCGTCCATAAAGATTTCCATACACTTTTCTACGAGCCCGTAAAAAATAGCCAGCATACATCTTTGAAATGTAGCTGGGGCATTGCAGAGACCAAATGGAATTCGCCGGTAAGCGAATGTACCATAAGGGCAGGTGAAGGTGGTCTTTTCTTGGTCAGCTGGATCAATGAGTATTTGGAAGTATCCTGAATATCCATCCAGGAAGCAGTAGAATGCGTGTCCCGCCAGACGCTCAAGCATCTGGTCAATGAATGGAAGGGGAAAATGATCTTTCATGGTTACCTCATTGAGCTTTCGATAATCGATGCAGACTCTGTAACCAGTGACAAGTCTCAACGCTATTTCCTCTCCCTTCTCATTCTTCTCAATCGTAATTCCACCTTTCTTGGGAACTACCTGAGTCGGGGAAACCCATTCACTATCAGCGATGGCATAAATGATTCCCATGTCCAGTAGTTTGATGATTTCTTTCTTAACCACCTCTTGCATATGAGGGTTGAGCCTCCTCTGGAGCCGTCTGACACATTTCGCACCCTTATTAGTCTTGATCTTATGCATACAGATGTCAGGAGATATCCCTCTGATATCTCCTACTTGCCATCCAAAGGCTTTTTCATTTTTCTTCAAGACGTTGATTAATTTCATTTCCTCTAACCGAGACAGCTTGGCAGATATAATTAAGGGAAGCTTGTCACCTTCTCTTAAAAACACATACTTAAGATGTTTAGGCAACAGCTTCAACACCAAATCTGCAGGGGGATCTTCTAAACTTGACTTGAGCTCTCCACCTTTCAACTCAACGTCGCTGAGTTTACTGAGCGGTCCCACTGCCAAAGCTTCACCTTCCAACAACTCATCCTTAAATTCAGCTTCTAACTGCTCTAGACTTACCACACCATGATTATTCAAATTATCAACTAGTCGCTCATACTCCGTTGCAACAGCCATGACTTGCTTTTCCATCAAATCATCGAAGTCATCAGACGTCTCCTCAATGGAAAAACCGGTTGGAGGACCAGAGGGTATTTGAATGGGTTTGGAAACATTATAGCTTACCTCTTGATCACCAACACGTATCGTCACTCGCCCACCATCGCAGTCAATGAGGGCTCTGGCTGTAGACAGAAAAGGTCTTCCAAGAATCAGGGGGACATTTTCATCTTTTTCAATGTCTAGGACGTACCAGTCAACGGGAAAGGTAAATCCGTCGATTTGAACTAGTACGTCTTTTAAGATTCCCGCTACTTTCTTAGAAGATCTATCAACGAATTGCAAATTCATGGTAGTGGGTTCTAGAAGATCAATTAAACCCAGATGTTTGCACACAGACAACGGCATGAGGCTGATAGATGCACCCAGGTCACACAAAGCGTTAGGGAAGACCAGGCCTCCCATCAACACTGTAAGCACGAACTTTCCAGGGTCACCTCTCTTGGATGGTAGGTTTTCATAATTGATCATTGAGCAATCCTCACCAATCAGCCTCTCCATGTCTGACAACTTCCTTTTTGAAGAAACAACATCCTTGATAAATTTTGTATACTTAGGCATTTCAACCAAGACCTCTGATAATGGAAGATTTACCTGAGTATTTTTCAAAAGATTCAGCACCTTTTCATACTTCTTATCTTCACTCAAAGGGATGTTGCTCTTTCTTGGTGGAAATGGAAGCTTTTTCAGATCGTTCTCAGAAAAGACTTTCTTTGAAGATGCACTGACAGCTTTGTCTTCCAGATCCTTCCACCGAACAGTTTTTTCAATCTTTTTATTAGTCAGGGGATCAGCCTCCTGACTTCCACTTGATTCTTCGTCCATCAGGGGATCAGCCACCTGAGGACTTCCAGCTTTTTCACCTCTCAGGGGATCAGCCACCTGAGTATTCTCTTTCTGCCAAGGGGAGTGTAGGTGCTCAGCTTCCCCTCCTGCCTTATTACTGGCAGAAGGGGCTAGTGGTTTCCCTGGTGGGAGGGACCACTAACTTGAGTACCGCTTCTTAAATTCATTGCACTGGCCTCCTCTCTACCGTATGGAATTGAGGGTACGAGGTCAGTACATTTGCCATTATTCAAATCGGTTCGAGCGACTTGACCACCATTTGGATTTTTCTCAGTGAAACTGGGCTGCTGCCCTGGGGGTCTAGAAGCTAACTGTTCAGCCAGTTGCCCGATTTGCCTCTCAAGGTTCTTATTCGTAGTCATCAGTAGTTGGATACTTTTATTTTGCTCCTCCAATTTAGCTTCAAGATTGTTAGTTTGGGAGGGGCCTTGAGAGTTTTGGAAATTTTGAGAATAGGGCTGGCTGGGCCGACTTTGAATAGCTGGATTAGAATTGGCGGGCCAATTCTGATTGAACCTTTGATTAGAATTGGAGAAATTGGAATTCTGGTTCTAAGGAAAACCAGGGTTTCTATTGAAGTTTTGATTCTGATTAGAATTTGGATTAAAACTTGAAGATTGATTGAACCCTTGGTTTTGGAGATTATTCTGGCCAGAAAACTGATTGAACCTTTGATTGTTCTGGCCATAGAACGCATTTACTTCAGCATTCTGCCCGTTCATAGGACAGAATTTAGATGTGTGCCCCACCTCGTCACAATTCTGACATGTGACTTGATTACACTGTCTATAATCATGAACAACATTCACTTGATAAGGTGCAGGGGGATTGAAGTGACACTGGCCAGTCATGTGGCCAGTCTGGCAACAGCTCTCACAATATAGAACCTGAGGGTTCTGTGGAAAAGAAGAAGCTTGATTCATTTGATTTGAAACTTGAGAAGTTGCCATCTGCTTCTGCAGCATGTTGATCAAAATTTGCATGTTGACTTCCTCAACCTTAGGAGGAGGAGGTGCTTGAATGGCTTGATAAGAGGGGGCATAGTTGTATTTGGCAATGTCCTCGAACAATGCCCACCCCTCATCAGGTGTTTTCTTCAAAAACGCCCCACCAGATGAACTATTGACCATGCCTTTTGTATGCTCGGTCAATCCACTAAAGAAAGTGTTGACTTGCCTTTGCAGTGGCAAGCCGTGGTGGGGACACTGTCTAAGCAGAGACTTGAATCTTTTCCAACAATCGAAGAAGGATTCATTCTCTTTCTGATAGAAAGTGAATATGTCGTTTAAACACTGGGCTGTTTTTGAAGGTGGGAAGTATTGACTCAAGAACTGGTAATAGATTCAACGGGGAGAGAGGTATACCACTCTTTAGCTTCTCCCTTTAGAGAAAATGGAAACAGTTTCAGTTTAATAGCATCCTCACTTACTCCTTGGATGCGTGTGGTACCGCATATATCTAAGAACGTATGTAAGTGAGTATGGGGATTCTCTGACTGATAACCGTGGAAAATAGATGCATGCTGCATCATCTGAATAAGTCCCGGCTTTAGCTCGAAGGTCTGTGCAGTTATGGCAGGGATAACAATAGCCGGGTTGACTTTGACTTCACCTGGCATGGCGTAGTCTGCCAACGTATGTCTATCCTCAGCAGCCATGATTATGAAGTTTTTGAATTCTTCGGCTAAACGATCCTCCAAATCTTGATCGGCTTCTTCAGAAGGAGCCGCAGAACGGAGTTTCTGCCTGTTTGGTCGGACTATGGTCTGCTCTAAGTCAGGGGTATACAATAATGGTCCCTTTTGACTTCAAGTTTGCATAAACCGAACCAAAACCAGGTGGTTGAAACCTAAAAACTAGGAATTTAAAAACCTAAACTAAAAATTAAAACCTAAGAAAAGAGAAAGAAATAAAATTTGTTAAAATAGGGGAACAGACGGATGTCCAGAAACCTGGACGGGCGTCTGCCTGGAATTTGAACTAGACGGGCGTCTGGAAGTCCGAACGCTCATCTGATCAGCTGAAGAACTGGACGGACGTCCAAATTGGATGGACGCTCGTCCGACAAGTTAAAAACGGTTCAGAGTTCAGAAATTTAGAACAGACGGGCGTCCACTGGTCTAGACACCCGTTTGGAAGCCGAAAACGAAGCAGGAATGGAGAAAAACAGCAGGAAAAAGATTCTTAGATAAGAACAGAAAGACAGAAAAATAGAAAACAGAAAGGGAGAAAGAATTAATCACAAGGGGACTATAAAGAGAAGACCTTACCCTAACTAAAACCCTAATTAAAATCTACCTAAAACAAGAACAAAAACAATTAAACACAGAAAAAGCAAGGACAAACACTAGGCAACCGTTTGGTTCCCCGGCAACGGCGCCAAAAACTTGTTCACGGATTTATCTAACAAAACAACAAGTAATAAAATTTATAAATCCGATATACCTCAAGTGCAAGGATCGTAGTAAGAGGTTGATACCGGGTCGATCTTACGGGGAACTAACGATTGGTAATCCTAGTCTTTGTTTAACTAACTAACCTATGTCACGATTACTAAACTAAATAGATACGAAAACAGTAAATAATTCACAAGAAAGATAACAATAACATAAACTGGACAGAAGATCAATGATCTAAAGCCAGGAAAGATAGTTTCGAACCAATTTAAACTAAACTAAACCTAATATGCAATAAAAGACTAACTAAGCTAAACAATTCAAATTCAAGGGGTTTTAAATCAATAAGTTACGAACGAACAAGCAATTGATCCACCTATCCTATCAACATTCAATTTCAATTCAGATTATTTCGTGGTTACTAATCCAAGTTGTGATTCACCTAATCAAAAGTGTGAACCCTAATTTCTTAGGCAAGTTCGTCTATTAATCTCTATCTTTCGATCTAAAGATTAACGCTCTTCTAATCCAAAGGTGTAAACTTTAAACGTTTTTAACCTAGAAATCTAACCTAATAACTTTCGTTACTTAGATCAAATATCTATTCTTTATCATGGTGATCTAAATTCTAACATGATTTTCATCAAATAAACGATCAACAAAGCAAACATCTTTCAATATAAATTTGCAATAAACAACGTAAAGCATGATAAGAGAAACAACTCGTAATAGATACTCACAAAATAATCACGGAAAGAAACTGAATTGTTGATCGGATGGCTTCACAACGCTTGTTCAATGGAGGTCTAGCCTCTTAGCATCCTCTTGAAACTTGAAATCGTATAGAAAGGCATTAAAAAGTAGCTAATCTAATCTAAGAATTTAAGAACATAAAAGTTGATGGAAAAGTGGTAAAAACCGCAGCCTAAACCGCCCCTAGGATTAGGGTTTTGAGTATTGTGTTGTTGGTATCTTCAACGTGGAAAAGAATGCGGCTATATATAGAATTTAAAGTCGGTTTCACTAAGTCGGCCGCTGGACGCCCGTCTGGATAGGGTGAACGCCCGTCTGCTCTTCCATACAAACTTCGAATCGGGCCGAGTCATGATCAGACGCCCGTCCTTCTTTAAATTGGACGCTCGTCCAGCAATTTCATCCAAACTCTGAATCAAAAATATCATCCTGGACGCCCGTTTGAAATGGTAGACGCCCGTCCACTCTGGACGGGACTTGGACGCCAGTCTGAGTGACTTTGAAAACTTGACTGCCTCATCTCTATCTCTTTTTAATTCAATCCAAATCCATCATTATCTCTTCTTTATCATAAAATTCGTCTTTTATCTTCTTTTGATCATCTCTTGAGCCTCAAATATGTATCTATAACACATCAAAACATCGCAAAATGTAATATCATCCAAATAATCATAAAATCACAATTAAAACACCAAAATTAACCTATTTTGCGATTAACTCGTTAAAAACCTCATTTACTCAATACTTCCGTTAAACACTCGTTTCTTATGCAAATTATACGAATATGAAGGGAAATTATCATAAAATATAGCGTTATAAATCGTATAAATTCACCCTTAACAGGAGATGAAGGGTCAGAATCCAGGAGGGCAGGAGCCGAAGTGGTGGTTTCCACTGGCACAGTCACATCATAAAGTACATCCTCAGAATCGTCCAATAATAGAGGTTGACTGAATTAGCGTTCCCATTGCAGGCGATCAAGATCAGGGAGGGTGTCAAGAAACGGAAACTGGTCCTCAAAAAATTCAACGTCACGACAAACAAAAAAATCATGAGTCTCAAGGTCATAAAGACGCCATCCCTTTTGACCAAATGGATAGCCAACAAACATACATCGGCGAGACCGAGAATCAAACTTATCAGTGGCCCGAGGACGGACAGAAGCATAGCCAAACACCCGAAAACCCGTATATTATTATAAGAAGGAGGACGACCATACAAACATTCATATGGAGTTTTACCATTTAAAAGGCGACTAGGGGTCAGGTTGATCAAATGAATGGCAGTAAGGACACATTCACCCCAAAAATATTTAGGCAATTTTGCATGAAAACGAAGGGCACGAGCGACATTAAGAATGTGCCTATGTTTACGTTCGACTCGACCTTTTTGTTGAGCAGTATCAACACAAGACCTTTGGTGCAAGATACCCTTTGAGTCGAAAAAAGGATGTAAACTTAAAAATTATTGTCCATTATCACTGTGAAAGCACTTAATCCGTTTATTAAACTGACGTTTCACCATTGTATAAAATGTTTCAATTAAGTGACGCACTTCATGCATGCCGACTAGTAAATATACCCACGTGGCACTAGAGCAGTCATCAACAAGAGAAAGGAAAAAACGAGCATCACAACTAGAGGGAAATTTATAAGGTCCCGAAATATCACAATGAACCAAATCAAATAAATCCACGGCTTTATTGTAACTTAAAGGAAATGAAGCACGAGGTTGTTTACTCATAAAACATACTGAACAAGCACGAGGCTGTTTACTCATAATGAAGATACCACGGTCATCGAAGGATGACCCAAACGCCTATGCCATAACAAATAAGGATCAATAGTAGCAACTTTATTAACTTGAATGTCTAGAGAACAAACCGGCTGAAAATAGTAAACCCCATTACACTGCACCCCCGCTCTAATCAGGTTTCTCAAAGTATGGTCTTGTTTAATACATAACTTATTAGTGAAAATAACAATATATTGATGGGTGTCGAGTAATTGAGATACCGATAACAAATTGCAAACAAGATCCGGGACATAAAGAACATTTTCCAGAATTAATTCCGGAGTCAAAACAACGGTGCCAGATTGCGTCGCCGTAGTACTGTGCCCATTGGGCAACCCAACCGGGGACGAAATTTTACGTAAATTTTGAAATAACGAAATGTTACCAGACATGTGGTTGGAAGCACCAGTATCAAGGAGCCAATTGTTGAAATAAGACATGCCAGCCAATTTTTCGCTTGAAGCGGGCTGGGCATTTTTTAGCGCCGACACAAGCTGTGTCCATAGATTGTCGGTTAAAGTCGGTTCAAGGGAGCGATCACCGGCCCCAATCTGCTGCGCGCCATTCGGACGGTGACTCCCGACGTTTGCAGCAAAATGCGACCACCCGATGCCATGTATGCGTCCTTGACGAGAGCTCTCCATATATGCAGCAAAAAGAGAGAAAATAATTACGTCTTCTTATTTTTTTTTCTTTTTTCGCAAAGTGCTGCTGCAACTTGGAGATATATATATGTGGGCCGGATAATAGAATTCGCAGCAACTTGAACCCAGCCACAGAGAACAACAAATAATGTTTTTTTCTTTTTTTTTCTTGGTAGTACGTAACAAGTAATTAACAAGAATAGCCGATCAGCAAAAGGAAACAACGAGCAAATAGCAACGCAGAAAACCACGACAACAATTTCCGGAAGAATCGAAGATCACGTCGTCGATGTACCGAAAAAAAAATCGATGAACACTTTATCAATTACACACATGATCGAATGATTTAGCCTAATTTAAGACTAGGAATACCGGATAATGAAGATACCACGGTCATCGAAGGATGACCCAAACGCCTATGCCATAACAAATGAGGATCAACAGTAGCAAGTTTATTAACTTGAATGTATGGAGAACAAACCGGCTGAAAATAGTAAACCCCATTACACTGCACCCCCGCTCCGATACCATGTTAAGATCAAGCGCTTACCGTTGTACTAAAACCAATTGGTACCAGTAAAGGCGCTACTTTATTTCTTATACATTAAGAGTGTGGGCAATCTGTCCCAACACGCCCCGTCAAATGTTGCCAATCTGTCAACACTTGCACAATTTTTCATTCAAGAGTGTGGGCAATCTCTCCCAACACCCCCCTCAAATGTGGACAATTTGTCCCAACACTTGCATAATTTTTTTTTTAAATAATGTTCCAACCAGGGTTCGATCCCGTAACATCAGGCTCTGATAACATGTTAAACATAAAATAATTGGAGAAAATATGATTTCTATTATTCACATAGACCACATATTTATAGTACAACATCACCAAAACCCTAAAGTGTAACTTGACACATATACCCTTTTACATATTTTACATATATATTCTCAAACAAAATAAACGAATCAATAACTCATTACTAATCATACTACAACTATCAAACCTAATTGTCGAACCCTCCCATATAACTTAGTCGAACCCTACCATTAAACACCGAACCGAACCCTCCAATAAACCGAATCGAACCCTACCATTATAACCAAAAAGAAAAAAATGGCAAATTTGAAACTGAACTGAACCTTCCTATAAACCGAATCGAACCCATTGGGATGAACCGTATCGAGCCCATTTGAAACCTTAACCCACAACATGATAACTTCAAACTTTAACATAACACAAGAATACTACAACTATCAACTATTAAGAACTCATTACTAAGCATACTAAAACTATGAAACATTACAAAAATTGAAAAAAAATAATGGAAGAAATTGACGAAAATAATAAGAAAAGATGATTCACCTTTGATTGGGATTAAATTATACTTGTTTTTCGTTGAAAATGGTGAAGAATCGCCGGAAATCACCCAAAATTCACCCAAATCGCCGGAGCTATGCGAAGGAAGAAGAAAGAGACAGAATGAGAGGAAAAATTTGGAGAAAATAAGATGAAAATTGGTTTACCTAAGTTTATGGTGAGATTAGAGGTGATTGGTTGTTGAAAATTGTAAACAATCGCCAGAAATTTGGTGGAATCGCCGGAAATATTGGAGGAAAAATGGAGAAGAAGAAAGAATAGAAAAAAGAGGGAAAAAATGAGGCTTCCGGATTATATTATCAGGGTCTTGTTTAAAGGGACGACATACTCTTTAAAGGGACGACAAAGTCGTCCCTTTAAACCCAAAAAAGTTTTGGTGGCCAAATTTTCCCCTCCAAAATTTCATAAAAATTTTGACTTTTTATTTAAAGGGACGACAATGTCGTCCCTTTAAACCCAAAAAAAAGTTTGGCGGCCAAATTTTTCCCTCCAAAATTTCATAAAATTTTTGACTTTTTTTGTTTAAAAGGACGACAATATCGTCCCTTTAAATAAACTTTTATAAAAAAATAATTTTTTGAACTCTAATATTACATTTTTTTGATTAAAAACCAAAATATTATATATAGAACAATATTTTCATTCATAATGATCGATAACGATAACGATCTAACTCATTCGCTAGATAACGAACCCGTAGAATCAAATCGATTGCACGATAATGAACCCCGAGATTCAAATCGATCGCTCGATAACAAACCACGACTGTTAACTCATTCGCTCGATAACGATCAATCAAGCCATAGTAGATAGTACTATCACAATGATTGAAAACAATCTAACTAATTCGCTCGATAACGAACCCCGAGATTCAAATCGATCTCTTAATAACGATCCCCGACTCTTAACTCCTTCGCTCGATAACGATCCATCGAGACATAGTTGATTGTACTATCAAAATGATCGATAACGATCTAACTCATTCGCTCGATAACGAACCCCAAGATTCAAATCGATCTCTTAATAACGATCCCCGATTCTTAACTCCTTCGCTCGATAACGATCAATCGAGCCATATTAGATAGTACTATCTGTTGGTCCCAGAGAAGGGTAAAACTATAGTCAAGGGGGGTGAATGACTATAGTGGAGTTTCAAAAACTTTTCTTGATTTGAATTTCTCAAATGCTTTTATGTTTGAATTGTAGCTCTAAGTTTTGAGTTGATCACTAGATATTTCTCTTTAGCACAGATGGAAGGCTTTTCACTTTGACAGAGTTTTTGCTCAGTTTTTTTTCGCTCTTTCTCTTGTTTGTTTTTCTATCAATGCCTTCTAATTATAGCCTTGATTATCCTTGATTTGAATTTCTGTCCGTTGGCTATATTAATGAGGGGTATAATCCTTGATTTTATTTTTGATTCCCCCTGAATTATATTCTCCTTGATTTCAGTGATCAGATTTTTCTTCTAACGTTTATCATAAAATCCGTCCTTGATTGATCTTTTATTGATTGTGCATTTAATGCTTGATCTTCTATATCTTCTTCATATTTTAATAATTTGACTAAGTAAGGTTTACTCAGCCGTTCTTTGATCAGTCTAGTGATTCATTTGACTTTGCCGCTTAGATCTTCCTTTACTGTTTTGTCTTCACTCAGCCGAAAGTCAGTTTACTTTGCCGAATCACTGTTTCCTTCATTCCATTCAGTTCAGTAGAATCCTTGTACTTCATTGATCCTTGATTTGTGTGAGATCAATGTACACCATATTTAAACACTAAGTTTCATCACTTAAAACATAACTTAGACTTATCTAAGGTCATCACAGACTTCCCTGGTTATTAGTCCGACCATAATGTCTTCATTGCTTCTCTGCTGGTACTTGGCGAAATTGGAAATAAATTTCTGTGTGATAAGATAAAAATTGGTGTGAAAAGATATTCCTTTACGAATCATACATGCCGTCCATTTGCAGTCATCTTCATTTATTGCCGGAAATTAACATGAAAGATTATGTTGAGAGTTAATATAGAATATTCATTTAATCTCTGTATTTATACGCATTGATTTAGTCAATTTTTGCTAGAATAGGACGGGTAAGTCCAAGTTTTATTAAAAATGATTCACAGCCGTCAACACGATCAAATGATGGGTAAGTCTACTACCAAACCATGGATCATTGACACTGGGGCGACACATCACGTTACCGGCGACATTTCATGTTTTTCTCATATTTTAAATATTGATCCTTGTTCGGTTGGTCTACCGGATGGCCAACTCATTTTGGCTACTAAGGAAGGGAATGTTGACCCCTCTCTGTTGATATTACTCTTCAAAATGTTTTTTTTATTCCTGCTTTACGTTGCAACTTAATATCAGTGTCACAGTTAATTGATGATTCTGATTGCTCAATTCTTTTTACTAAAACATCGTGAGCTATACAAGACCCTTGTTCGGGGAGCCTGATTGGAACCGGTGAACGGAAGGACGAACTCTATAATTTTTGGCCAACCCTGGCAGTGTGTGCTGTGACTGTACCTGCCCAACTGTGTTCGACTTATGGCATCGTCGGCTGGGTCATCCGTCTGATAGAGTTCTCAAGTTAATTCCTGCAATTAAAGGTTGTTCTACTTTGCCAAAGAAATTAAATAAAGCATTTGAGGTGTGTCCTCAAGCCAAACAGACTCGTGATAGTTTTCCTGTTAGTGACAGTAGGGCTAGTCGTATTATCAAAGTTATTCATTTTGATTTGTGGGGCCCACATCGGACTCTTTCTACTAGTGGAGCCCATTATTTCTTGACGTTAGTCGATGATTTTTCACGAGCCGTTTGGGTTTATTTGTTACACTCAAAAAATGAGGTTACTAAATTTTTTAGCTCTTTTATCTCCATGATTGAATGTGATACTCATATTAAAATGATAAGGAGTGATAACGGGACTGAATTTCGACTCTTGTTACCGTTATTTGATGATAAAGGAATTCTTTTTCAAACGTCGTGTGTAGGAACTCCTCAACAAAATGGAAGGGTAGAGCGTAAACATCAACATATTCTTAATGTCGGGCGTGCTTTCATGTTCCAGGCAAATTTACCTATTAGCTGTTGGGGAGAATGCATTCTTGGGGCGGTTCATTTGATAAATCGTACTCCTTCGGGTCTTTTACTGTTGGACTTATTTCTTAGTTTTGATGATGAGTGCCATACTAGCAGTTATAGTGCAAAGGCAAAAAGATGTCTAGATCAATTGTATAGGTCTATTAGAGTTTGATTAACAAATAGGTTTGATCAAACAAGCACTGTAATGGTCAGCTGACTTCTGTCAGCAGACTAGTCTAGGTCAGTAGGGTAGATAGGTCAGTAGACTAGTCAGGAACCTGCTGAAGACTGAAGACTGAAGGCTGAGGGCTCAAACTCAGTTACAGAAGGCTAAGGGATCAAACTTAGTAATTAAAGTCAAGGATATGGAATCAGAATTTAGGCAAGTCTGTGATGACCTAAACTGATTACATATACCTTGTGTAGAAGGTCTAAGTTCCATAAGTTGGATGATGTTTGGAACTTGGTTATAATTAAAAATGTGTAATCTAACTTCACAAATAAAAGTTAGATAAAAGAAATCAGCTGCATTATATTTTATACACAGCAAATTGCAGTTCAGCAGATCGATAGGTATCTCAGCAGATCGATGAACCTGCTGATAATATACCTCGATTAATTCAAGATTATATTGGAAGATTACATGGATAAGGACAGCCAACTACCTCTAACTTATCAAAAAAATCAAAGGCTGAGATTAAAAAAACGTTGGGATGATTCATATTTTTATCCATTGGATACAAGTCAAAGGGTGGACAGACTGCACTGTCAAAAAGGAATTCTGACAGTGTCAGTCCTATGAATAGTGACAGAATGCAAATCAGATGGGACAAAAACAAGGAACGGTTACATTTGAATTTCAAATACAAGTCACATGCATTCCTACCTATAAATAGAGGACTTTCAACTCGGAAACAAGATGATGAAAATTAACAAACTTTAAGAAATAAAACTGAGCTGAAAAACACCCTGCTGAACCTACTGAACATAAAGCTACTGATCCAGAGAAATTCTTCAAGTGCATTCTACATTCAAGATACATCAAGCATACACACTTGAAGCCTGCAAGCTGCTGATTATATCATCCTAATCAAGCTGCTACAACTGAATCATTTATTTGATTCAATCTTTATTTTATAAAGAACCTACTGAAGACAGTGAAGCATAGCTGTGTGAAATACTGTTGTTTGTGGTGGAGATGGTGAAGAGGCAATCCTACCCTTCAAGGACCAGTGGAAGACTCAGGAGCAGCAATCCTACATGTTCCCAGTTTTCAGTTTGTGAAGCCATAGTTATTGGTGAAGGACAAGCAACTTAGGAATCTTTGTAAAAGCTACATCAAAGATCTCTAGTGAATTTCCTCCAACATCACAGGAGAAGAGTGGACTGACAGGATTACACCACCTGGAACCACTATAAAATCTGCCTATTTACTTTCAGCATTTACATTCTGCACTTAGTTTATTTTACACATCAACCTACTGAATCTAGCAACTGAAATCACACACATACACTACTGAGTATCTAATACTTAGTATCATACTTAACAACAAGTAACAAGGCTTAATTTTGATATTATTCCGCTGCACAAATTCAGCAAACTCAACTATCAGTAGACTACTGTTTATCAGCAGGCTACTGAGGTATCAGCAGACTACTGAAGTATCAGCAGACTGCTGAAGTTGCAGAATTTGTTAACTCCAAAGTTTTAAGTGTTAAGTTTATTCACCCCCCCTCTAAACTTAACCAAAGCCTTTTCAAGGGACCAACAATTGGTATCGGAGCAGTGCTTCTGTTCTGAAGAAATCCTACTTGTTGTGCTTGTGAAAATTCTTTGAAACTTTCTTTCAAGTTACTGATTTTCAAAACTTGCATCATGGATAACACCCAATATGTTAGAACTATGCTGATGTGCTCTCTAGATAGATTTGATGAGTATAAACGTCGAATGCAGGCTTACCTTGCTGCAACTCATGATGAGATGATGGATGTACTAACTGATGGACCACTGGAGATTACCAAGGCAATAACAGTGGGTGATACAACTGAGTACATTCCTAAACCAAAAAGAGAATGGAATGCAGAAGACAGAAAAAGAGCAAACCTCAACAACATTGCTATTGATATCATTTATAGAACCTTGGATAGCAATATGTACATGAAGGTTAAAGATTGCAAAACTGCAAAGGAACTTTGGGACAAGATACATTTGATCTGTGAAGGCACTGATGCAATAAAGAAGAATAAAATCAGTGTGGCCAGAAAGAGGTTCCAAAAGTTCAAGATGCTGCCAAATGAAACCATTGAGCAAATGGAATCAAGATTCAATGCAATCCTGGATGAACTTACCCTGCTGAGTGTAAGTTATTCAAAAGAGGAAATAAACACCAAAATCTTGGAAGCTCTACCTGCAAAAGATGTTTGGAAAATGAAGGTGACTGCAATTGAAGAAATGAGAAAGTTGCATGAAGAAGATACCTTCAAATTGTTTTCAGATCTCAAGGCTTATGAATTTAGCAAAAAGCTTGTACCTGAGACTGAAAAGGAAGAGCCAAAGACCACTGCATTGGCTGCTTCACATCAAGAAGAAACATCAGGAGGACAAGATGATCTGCTGGATGAAATGCAAGAGCAGATTGCCCTACTGAGCAAGAAAATCAGGATGATGAAGACTGGAAAGGCCCCTTCAAGAAATTTCACAAAGAGGCCTACTGAAAGAAGGAAAGAAGAACCAAAGAAAGATAATGACTATCTATGCTTTCATTGCAAGAAACCAGGACACTTCAAACCAGACTGTCCTGAGATAAAACAAGGCAAGGAACATGATTATCTTTGCTTCAACTGCAAGAAGCCTGGACATTTTAGACCTGATTGTCCAGACCTACTGAAGACCAAGAGTCAACAAAGAAGACATGGCAAGAAGGCTATGGTTGCTGAAGATGAATCAGGGTATGAAGTGGAATCTGAAAAGGGAAATGAATCAGATGACACAGCACTGGTTGCTGATATGGAAGATTATGCTTTGATGGCCAATATGGATGAAACCGAGGAGGTATACAACACTGTATCCATCAATACTCCTGCTGGAAGTGATTGTGAATCAACTTGTGGTTCAAATCCTAGAAATTTTGACAATAATGAGACTTTGGATGCCATCCTTAATCAACTGAGGATAATACAATCTGGTTATGAGATTGTGAAGGCTGAAAAAGAAGCTCTTGAGTTAGAAGTTGGAAGATTGAAAGCTGAATTAAGGGTTCTCAAAGGTAAGGAAAAAGATGTTGGACAGAATCAGTGTAAGCCTGCTGATCATCCAGCAGCCCCTGAATCTGCTGAACCATCTTGTTCCTCTGCTGCATACAAATCTGGAAAGCCTTATGGTGATAGAACAGGGCTTGGATTTGGAACTCAGCAATCTAACAAGAGTGGATCCAGTAAGGTCACTGAACCTGGTACCAGAATTGGTCCTAAGTTTGTACCTGCACTAGATCCAACTCCCAGTAAGGTTGCTGAGGCAGTAAAACCCAATGAGAATGCTTCAACGAAGCAAAATCAGAAGTCAAAGAAGTCAACAGCTCCTAATAAAAAGAGTAAATCTAAAAATAGGACTGCTGTGCCTTCTAAGCCTGCTGATAGCAGACCTGCTACCAAGTCTGCTGGACCACAGAAGGGTAAGAAACAAAAATATTCCAAGGATAAGAATCCTAAACCCAAAAATGTTAATCATTCAAGGGATACTTATCTCAGGGGGAAAGGTAGACTGTTACCCACTGATGATGATTGGAATATTCCTGCATCTAATGCTAGAAACAGTAAGTATAACCATGCTGCTAGGGTAAAACCTAAGCAATGGAATCAGCAAAGGACTCAGCAGAGGACTTATAAAAGGCTCTGAAGGACCCATACTCCATATGGTTATTGTTCTAACAACAAGAACTTCAAACAGCATTATAAACCAAAAGGCCAGAAAACATATGTGATTCCTACACAACCTACTGTTAGAACTTATGGATGTGTGGAATACATGTATGAACCAAAGTATGAACCAAAGTATGACACATTTAGGAGAAGACCTTATGGAAACATACCAAGGGTCATGCTTACCACTGACCACTATGGACCCAAACAGGTTTGGGTACCTAAAATGCATTAACTTTGTTTTGTAGGGTGTCTGGTACTTTGACAGTGGATGTTCCGGACATATGACAAAGAATAAGCATTGTTTATCAAACTTTGTGGCAAAAGATGGTCCAAGGGTGAATTTTGGCAACAAAAATACACCTGGATATACAAGAGGATATGGCACACTTGTGAGGAATGGACTTACAATCAAGAATGTTGCATATGTGGAAGGACTGGACTACAACTTACTGAGTACTGGACAATTCTGTGACAAGGGATACAAGGTCACTTTTGACAAAAAAAACTGTATTGTCATTGGTGAAAGAGGTGATCAAGTTGTACTTGCTGGTAGAAGACAACAGAATATGTATTTTGTGGATTGGTCTACTGCAGTTCCAGAAACCTGCCTGATTGTGCATACCAAGTCTGAACTCAATTGGTTATGGCACAAGAAGTTGAATCATTTAAACTTTGATGATATTAATCAGTTGGTGAAGAAGAAGCTGGTGATTGGTTTACTTGAGATCACATTAAAAAAGGATGCTATATGTGATGCATGTCAGCAGGGTAAACAAATAAAGTCAAGCTTCAAGTCAAAAACCAAACAATCAACTAATAGAGTGTTGGAGAAGATGCATATGGATCTTTTTGGACCAATAACTCCAACAAGTGTAACAGGAAAGAAGTACACTTTAGTAGTTGTGGATGATTATTCAAGGTACACTTGGGTGATTTTTATGAACAAGAAAAGTGAAACACTTCAAAGCATGCCTAATCTTTTGAAGAGATTACAAAATGAGAAATGTTTAACAGTAATAAAGATAAGATCAGATCAGGGTACTGAATTTCTCAACAAAGTAATAAGAGAATACTGTGAACAGAATGGTGTACTACATCAACTTGCTGCTGCTGGTACACCTCAGCAAAATGGGGTTGCTGAAAGAAGAAACAGGACTCTAAAGGAAGCAGGAAGAACAATGATCTGTGAAGCATTGCTACCTGAAAGATATTGGGCTGAAGCAGTCAATACAACATGCTATACACAAAACAGAACATCAGTAAACAAGAACCTGCTGAAGACACCCTATGAAGTTTGGAATGGAAGGAAACCTAACATATCCTATTTCCATCCATTTGGAAGCAAGTGTTTTATCTTAAATCACAAAGTACATTTGAAGACATTCCAACCAAAATCAGATGAAGGAATTTTCTTGGGATATTCTTCAGTCAGCAGAGCATTCAGGGTACTGAACAAAAGCTCACTAAAACATGAAGAAACAATCCATGTTGTGTTTCATGAACCTAAGTTTACTGGTATGGAAGATGAAGATTGTGAACCTGCTGAGAATCAACAAATCACTGATCCAGATTGTGTTGAAGTTTTGGAAAGATTCAATGACTTAAAAGTTTCTGATACTGCCCCTGCTGAACACCCTGCTGGTAATGTTACTGATGCAACAACTGAAGCAGTTCAAGGATCTGCTGAACCCCCTGTAGAAGAAGCTACAGCAGACCCTACTGAAGATGAGGTTCCTGATAATCAAAATAATCAGAATCCACAATGGTTAAGGAATCACCCTGCTGAACAAGTTATTGGCAATGTACAGCAAGGTGTGAGGACTAGAAGACAACTGGAAGCTATGTTTACTTGTTTTCTATCTCAAATGGAACCTAAAGTTGTTGAAGAAGCAATTTCAGATCCAGATTGGATAATTGCTATGCAAGAAGAATTAAATGAATTTGAAAGAAATCAAGTTTGGACACTAGTTGAAAGGCCAAGTCATGCAAATATCATTGGTACTAAATGGGTATACAGAAATAAACTTGATGAATCTGGTACCATTGTGAGGAATAAGGCCAGACTAGTTGCAAAAGGCTATTCTCAAGCTGAAGGAATAGATTTTGATGAAACTTATGCACCTGTTGCAAGATTGGAAGCTATCAGATTATTCTTGGCACATGCTGCATATAAGAACTTCAAAGTATATCAAATGGATGTCAAAAGTGCATTCTTGAATGGCATTCTAGAGGAGGAAGTATATGTTCAGCAACCTCCTGGATTTGAAGTTAAAGATCAAGAAGATAAAGTGTATAGACTCAACAAAGCACTTTATGGATTGAAACAAGCACCAAGAGCATGGTATGAGACTCTATCTCAATTCTTGGTGGACAATGGTTTTACAAAAGGCACCATTGACAAGACACTTTTCAGAATCAGTGAAGGGGACAGCACCCTGCTGGTACAAATTTATGTGGATGACATAATATTTGGTTCTGAAAATGATTTACTTTGTGAAAAATTTGCAAATCTAATGAAGAGCAAATTCCAAATGAGTATGATGGGAGAAATGAATTACTTTTTGGGATTGCAAGTTAAACAGATGAAAGATGGAATCTTCATTCATCAAACCAAGTATACCAAGGAGTTACTGAAGAAGTTTGGTATGGAAAACAACACCAAAATATCAACTCCAATGAGTACAAATATCAGATTGGATGAAGATAAAGAAGGCAAAGATGTTGATCAGACCTTATACAGAAGGATGATAGGCAGTCTGCTGTACCTTACTGCCAGCAGACCTGATATATCCTTTGTTGTAGGTGTTTGTGCAAGATTTCAATCTAAACCTAAAGAAAGTCATTTAGGTGCAGTCAAGAGAGTTCTCAAGTATCTAAAAGAGACTTTGGGAGTAGGGATATGGTATTCCAAGGAAGGAAGCTTCAAAGTTATATCCTACTCAGATTCTGATTATGCTGGATGCAAGATTGATAGAAAAAGCACCTCAGGAACCTGTCAGTTAATGGGAAATAGACTGGTTTCCTGGTTTAGCAAGAAACAAAATTCTATATCAACTTCCACTGCTGAAGCTGAATACATTGCTGCTGGAAGTTGCTGTGCACAAGTACTATGGCTAAGACAACAATTAAGGGATTATGGAATTGAAGAAAAGGAAATTCCAATTATGTGTGACAACACAAGTGCAATTGCAATCACAGAAAATCCTGTTTTACACTCAAGAACCAAGCACATTGATGTGAGACATCATTTTATAAGAGATCATGTTGAAAAGAAAGATGTGGTGGTTCTATACATCCCTACTGAAGATCAACTTGCTGATATTTTTACTAAACCACTTGATAGTGAAAGATTTGCTAAACTAAGGACTGAACTTGGAATTATAAAAGTTGACTGATGATCAGCAGTGTACTGGAATTCACCAAGGGGATTATTCTTTGCTATGTTGGGTGAGCTCACTTAGCAGATTAGTCATTGGTATCAACAATTCCATGTACTTATGTTTGGACAATTGAGCAAATGAGGTTGCCAAGGGGATTGGTCTTTGTCATGTTGGGTGAGCTCACTTGACAGATCAGTCATTGGTATTAAACTTCATCTTGTATTATCAATTGAACAAAACAAGAAGAAAACAAGGATCAGCATAGTACTTATGTCAGTAGGCTGCTGAAGCCTATTTATCAGCAGACTGCTGAGCCCACCCTGCTGAGGATTACCCTGCTGAATGGAACGTTACTCAGTCAAATTTTATTAAAGTCAAAAAGCAGTTTGGCGGGATATTTATTCTATCCTTTATTACCATGGTTAACATGAACTAACGGTTACAAACGTTATGGAGGAGTAATGGGGCCACGTGTCAAGACAGCATTTATCCAGATTAATCGTGGTCAAGCATCAATGTACGTGCACTGACAGTTACAACTAATCACTGTCTATTTATACGGGCTATCACACAGCAGATTCTCTACTTGCAAATCTGCGTTATCACTACGATTTCTACACTGTGTGAACACAGATTTGAGAATCAATCTTCTTCATCTTATTCTTCTCATACAAATGGCAGAAAAGGTTGATGTCCAGATTGAATCAAGCCAAAGTGTTAGAGGCTTTGTTGTGGATGCAAACAGAACTGAGTTGGCCATTAATATCGGTCGAAGAATAAGGAGATATGTTGGTCTGGAGAATGTACTCAATATAAGACTGGAGACAATCTCTTACACAAATGTTGTCAGTTTCTGGAGAAACATTCAAATACAGGAAGGAACTGAAGCATTTAAAACTGCTGTGAATGGACAAGAAATTGAAGTCTCCCCTAGTCTACTGAGGGAAGTTTTTGGATTTGAAGAAGTAGTGGATGGCTCAGTCAATCCTGAAGAAATGGGATTGGACAAGATGGCGTTTGTTGATCAGATCAAAACAAATGCGGCCACCAAATCTGTTCCAGGCATCAACTGCAAACATATTGGAAGTGAATACAGTCTGCTGAGCAAACTCATTGCTAAGAACATACTTGGATTGATTGGAAGTATGGATACTCTATCAGGACCCAAGATAGAGTTGATGATAATCATTTGCAGGAGCATGAAGTTGGATTGGGCTGGTTATTTCATTCATTATATGAAGAAGGTTTTCAAGGAAGAAAAAGAGGGAAAGAGGAAATCCAAGGCCTTGCCCTTAGGATTGATGGTTCAGACCCTGCTGAATCATTTGGAAATCCCTGATGTAGCACCTGAAAAGATAAATCAATCTAGATATAAGAAGGAAATTGATTATGCTATTACTGGTCTAGATGATGATGAAGAGGTTGCTGGAGAAGCTGCTGATGATGATAATGGTGGAGATGATGGTGATGCTGGTGGTGAGCAGGTCAAGCAACCTAAAAAGAAATCTGTTAAACCTGCTGCACCAAAGAAAGCTGCTGAGAAAAGAAAAGGTGGAGACACAAGGAAGATAACTGAAGTGTTAAAGCCTTCAAAGAAAACAAAGAAGCAAACAGCACAGACTGCTGAGTCTGCTGAGGGTCCAGTGGAGGTTACTGACCCTGCTATTTCCGCAAGAAGAACAGTTGTTGAAATCTTGAGGGAACAACAAAAGGAAGCCAGTAGAAAGAGGAAGTCTACTGTGGCTGAAAAAAATGATGAACCCCTTTCCAAGAGGAGAAAAGAAATTATTCATAAACAGAAACATGGAAAAGGGAAAGAACTAAAAAACTTGGAAGCTCAAAGAATCCAAGAGGAAGCATCAGTAGAAGAGGAAGAAGAGGCTATTGAGGCTGAGCCCTTGACCATAATCAAGCCTGTGGAGATTACTGACTCCTCACCTGAAGAGGTTGTCAAGTCTACTGATGCTGGACAGGTTGTTGTTGAGCAATCTGTTGAAGATATACAGCAGTCTACTGACCCTGAGCCTGCTGTAGTATGTACTGAAGAACCACAGCAAACCACTGAACCTGAACCTGCTGTGGTAGTTGAAGAGGTAATTGAAGACTTGGTTGAAGACCCTGCAAATGTGGCAAGAACTCAGAGGGAAGAGCAGTTTGCTGCTGACCCTGCTGATGAGCATGTAAGTCAGGGGGAACCAAGTGTGGTACAGATGGAAGTAGTAGGCACAAATGTACAACCTCAGCAACCTACTGACTTTAGAACATCTGTTGAAGAAACCATGAACTTACTTGTGGAAGCTTTTGGAGGTCAGCAAGCTACTGAACCTGCCATTAGAAAGCCATCTATGCCATATGAGAAGGCATCTAGAAAGGGCAAAGTAGATCCTAACTTCAAAAAGGTGCAAAACTACTTTCAGTGGAAGTTTGGATTCTACAAGAGACAGAAACCAGCTGCTGATCCAATGAGTGGATTTGAAGAATGGGCATTTGAGCAGCTAGGTGTGGACAGCCTGTTGGATTTGATAGACACTATCATGCTGCAATCCAGGCTGATGGATCTCTTGGATGAAGGAAAGAAAAGTGGAGCTATTATGTTTAGAGATCCAAAGTTTACACCAGACAGTGATTCATCAGATTCTGATGATGATACCCCTATGTTTCCTGGGGAGACCAGTGGAGTGTCTAGAGAAACAACAACTGAAGCTACTGGTCAAGAAGCCACTGATATCATAGAAGCAGAACCCACTGAGACTGGTAAGTCTGCTGAGGGCCAGCAGACTGGTGAGATGGATGAGGATCTACAGGATCTCACCATGGATGATCTAGAGGCATTGATCAATGAAGGAATTAATTTGAGTGCTGGTAGGCTAGCTGATGAATCTTCTACATTCCATGTTGTAGAGCCTACTGCACAAACTGAAGCTGAACAGAGTGAGGATTTGGATGGAGAAAAGGTTACTGATTTCAATGAACCTAGTGCCAGCTCAGAAGAGTCCATTGAATATCAAGATGGATTTGACTTTGAGGGCATTCTTACTAAAACTGCCATCATCCTGCACAAGATTGGTCATGCAGAAGGATTCCAAGTGGATAATGAGGCTATATTCAATCCACAGAGAATTGAAGAGGAGGTACAGGTTACTGGGCTACAAATAGCACCTGAACAAAGGTTGGAACAGGAGGTACAGGCTGCTGAGTCTCAAACAGCACCTGGACAAAGGTTGGAACAAACTTTGGGTTTGGAGGAAACCCCTGCTGTTGTTGGTAAGGCTGCTGTAGTGGAGCCTACTGGAGACAAGACCACTGAAGGGAAAGATGGTCAGCAGACTGCTGTTAATGAGGATGAGCAGCTGCTGGACTTTGACTTTAGTGATGAGGAGTTTCAGATGCCTGAAGAAGAAAATGTTATTGTTGATACACCACAGGCATTTGTACCTATTTTTGAGGAACCTGCCATTGATCCTATCCTGGAGGAATATGAAGGACCTAACCCTGCTGGACTGGATAGGAGTTGGGCAATGGTTGTGAGCAATCAGAGGCCACAGTACAATGTTGAGGAGCCTGCTGATGAAGCTACTGGTGGAAGGATGACCAGTGAAGTGCCAGTTGAACTATTGAATGAGTTGAGGACTGTAAGGCATGATGTGCAACAGTTAAGGACTCAACTGGACAGACATGAAGAAAGATTTGAAGAACTGATGAAGATGGTGAATGAAAACAGACAATCTACTACCACAGTTGCTTCAAACTTCACATCTACTCAAAATGCTGTGAATGATCTGATACTAGATGTGAGGGGAATCAAGGTTGGAAATACTGCCAAAGACAAGTTTCTGAAAGACCAATTCATTTCTATCCATCAGAAACTTGATAATCTTGCTGAAACCCCTAAACCTGCTGAGCCTGCTGCTGCACAACAACCTGCTATGCCTGATCCTAAACTTACTGAAAGGATCAATCTACTGGAGGAGACCTTGCAATCAAGGATTACTGCAATTGATACAAGAACTGGAGTTATAGAAGGTCAATTGAATAGAGTGGTCATCTGACAGGAAGGTATTCATGGCCTCATATCCCGTTTTGTTGATGATGTCACTAAGGGGGAAGAGGGCCAATCAGCTGCAGCAAAAGAGGCTGCAAGACTCTTTGCAAAGAAAAGATGGGAGAATGAAATCAATGCTCTCAGGCAACCTGCACCTGGCAGAGTTCAACTTACTGATGATCTCCTTAGACAATACAAGAAAGAATACTATAACAGAAGGAGACCTTATCATGACATGGGATATCTTCAAGGTCTAAACTCTTTCTTGGCATTGAAATTTTGGGAAACAAGAGTCAAAGCCTTAAGGGCAACTTATAGAGGTGGAAGAAGTGGCAGAGGTGATAGGATCTTACCTATCACAAAAGCAAATGACTCACTTGATGAATTCAAGGAACTGTACATGAAGTTTGGATTCAGAGTGAATGATATCAATCTTATCCTGCCTGAAGCTTGGAACTGGTGGAAACAAGTTAATCCCTACATTGATTTTACTTTGATTGAAAATGAGTGGATGAGGGATATGATAGAACAAATCAGAGCCTATCAAGAGCAAGCTGAGAAGGCTAGACAAGAAAGAGAAAAGAGACAGTAGATCAGCATACTTTTAACTGCATTTTATCTTTGTTGATTCTAGACTGTAATAGCTTTGAACAATTGATTTTAATGAAAGTTGAATATTTGTTCTATTTTTGTCTTAATCTTTTTGCTTTGCTGATTAGGCGAGGGTAGTGGCATCATCACCAAAAAGGGGGAAATTGTTGGACTTATTTCTTAGTTTTGATGATGAGTGCTATACTAGCTGTTACAGTGCAAAGGCAAAAAGATGTCTAGATCAATTGTATAGGTCTATTAGAGTTTGATTCACAAATAGGTTTGATCAAACAAGCACTGTAATGGTCAGCTGACTTCTGTCAGTAGGGTAGATAGGTCCGTAGACTAGTCAGGAACCTACTGAAGACTGAAGGCTGAGGGCTCAAACTCAGTTACAGAAGGCTAAGGGATCAAACTTAGTAATTAAAGTCAAGGATATGGAATCAGAATTTAGGCAAGTCTGTGATGACCTAAACTGATTACATATACCTTGTGTAGAAGGTCTAAGTTCCATAAGTTGGATGATGTTTGGAACTTGGTTATATTTAAAAAGGTGTAATCTAACTTCACAAATAAAAGTTAGATAAAAGAAATCAACTGCATTATATTTTATACACAGCAAATTGCTGTTCAGCAGACTGATAGGTACTTCAGCAGACTGATGAACCTGCTGATATATACCTCGATTAAATCAAGATTATATTGGAAGATTACATGGATAAGGACAGCCAACTACCTCTGATTTATCAAGAAAATCAAAGGCTGAGATTAAAAAGACGTTGGGATGATTTATATTTTTATCCACTGGATACAAGTCAAAGGGGTGGACAGACTGCACTGTCAAAAAGGAATTCTGACAGTGTCAGTCCTATGAATAGTGACAGAACACAAATCAGATGGGACAAAAACAAGGAACGGTTACATTTGAATTTCAAATACAAGTCACATGCATTCCTACCTATAAATAGAGGACTTTCAACTCAGAAACAAGATGATGAAAATTAACAAACTTTGAAGAAATAATACTGAGCTGAAAAACACCCTGCTGAACTTACTGAGCATAAAGCTACTGATCTAGAAAACTTCTTCAAGTGTACTCTACATTCAAGCTATATCAAGCTTACACACTTGAAGCCTGCAAGCTGTTGATTACTTCATCCTAATCAAGCTGCTGCAACTGAATCATTTATTTGATTCAATCTTTATTTTATAAAGAACCTGCTGAAGACAGTGAAGCATCTGTTGGGTGTGAAAGACTGTTGTTTGTGGTGGAGCTGATGAAGAGGCAATCCTACCCTTCAAGGACCAGTGGAAGACTCAGGAGCCGCAATACTACATGTTCCCAGTTTTCAGTTTGTGAAGCCATAGTTATTGGTGAAGGACAAGCAACTTAGGAATCTTTGTAACAGCTACATCAAAGATCTCTAGTGAATTTCCTCCAACATCACAGGAGAAGAGTGGACTGACAGGATTACACCACCTGGAACCACTATAAAATCTGCCTACTTACTTTCAGCATTTACATTCTGCACTTAGTTTATTTTACACATCAACCTACTGAATCTAGCAACTGAAATCACACACATACACCACTGAGTATCTAATACTGGGTATCATACTTAACAACAAGTAACAAGGTTTAATTTTGATATTATTCCGCTGCACAAATTCAGCAAACTGAACTGTCAGTAGACTACTGTTTATCAGCAGGCTACTGAGGTCTCAGCAGACTATTGAAGTATCAGCAGGCTGCTGAAGTTGCAGAATTTGTTAACTCCAAAAAGTTTTAAGTGTTAAGTTTATTCACCCCCCCTCTAAACTTAACCAAAGCTTTTTCAAGGGACCAACAATTGGTATCGGAGCAGTGCTTCTGTTCTGAAGAAATCCTACTTGTTGTGCTTGTGAAAATTCTTTGAAACTTTTTTTCAAGTTACTGATTTTCAAAACTTGCATCATGGATAACACCCAGTATGCTAGAACTATGCTGATGTGCTCTCTAGATAGATTTGATGAGTATAAACGTCGAATGCAGGCTTACCTTGCTGCAACTCATGATGAGATGATGGATGTACTAACTGATGGACCACTGGAGATTACCAAGGCAATAACAGTGGGTGATACAACTGAGTACATTCCTAAAACAAAAAGAGAATGGAATGCAGAAGACAGAAAAAGAGCAAACCTCAACAACATTGCTATTGATATCATTTATAGAACCTTGGATAGCAATATGTACATGAAGGTTAAAGATTGCAAAACTGCAAAGGAACTTTGGGACAAGATACATTTGATCTGTGAAGGCACTGATGCAATAAAGAAGAATAAAATCAGTGTGGCCAGAAAGAGGTTCCAAAAGTTCAAGATGCTGCCAAATGAAACCATTGAGCAAATGGAATCAAGATTCAATGCAATCCTGGATGAACTTACCCTGCTAAGTGTAAGTTATTCAAAAGAGGAAATAAACACCAAAATCTTGGAAGCTCTACCTGCAAAAGATGTTTGGAAAATGAAGGTGACTGCAATTGAAGAAATGAGAAAATTGCATGAAGAAGATACCTTCAAATTGTTTTCAGATCTCAAGGCTTATGAATTTAGCAAAAATCTTGTACCTGAGACTGAAAAGGAAGAGCCAAAGACCACTGCATTGGCTGCTTCACATCAAGAAGAAACATCAGGAGGACAAGATGATCTGCTGGATGAAATGCAAGAGCAGATTGCCCTACTGAGCAAGAAAATCAGGATGATGAAGACTGGAAAGGCCCCTTCAAGAAATTTCACAAAGAGGCCTACTGAAAGAAGGAAAGAAGAACCAAAGAAAGATAATGACTATCTGTGCTTTCATTGCAAGAAACCAGGACACTTCAAACCTGACTGTCCTGAGTTAAAACAAGGCAAGGAACCTGATTATCTTTGTTTCAACTGCAAGAAGCCTGGACATTTTAGACCTGATTGTCCAGACCTACTGAAGACCAAGAGTCAACAAAGAAGACATGGCAAGAAGGCTATGGTTGCTGAAGATGAATCAGGGTATGAAGTGGAATCTGAAAAAGGAAATGAATCAGATGACACAGCACAGGTTGCTGATATGGAAGATTATGCTTTGATGGCCAATATGGATGAAACTGAGGAGGTATACAACACTGTATCCATCAATACTCCTGCTGGAAGTGATTGTGAATCAACTTGTGGTCCAAATCCCAGAAATTTTGACAATAATGAGACTTTGGATGCCATCCTTAATCAACTGAGGATAATACAATCTGGTTATGAGATTGTGAAGGATGAAAAAGAAGCTCTTGAGTTAGAAGTTGGAAGATTGAAAGCTGAATTAAGGGTTCTCAAAGGTAAGGAAAAAGATGTTGGACAGAATCAGTGTAAGCCTGCTGATCATCCAGCAGCCCCTGAATCTGCTGAACCATCTTATTCCTCTGCTGCATACAAATCTGGAAAGCCTTATGGTGATAGAATAGGGCTTGGATTTGGAACTCAGCAATCTTAGAAGAGTGGATCCAGTAAGGTCACTGAACCTGGCACTAGAATTGGTCCAAAGTTTGTGCTTGCACTAGATTCAACTCCCAGTAAGGTTGCTGAGGCAGTAAAACCCAATGAGAATGCTTCAAGGAAGCAAAATCAGAAGTCAATGAAGTCAACAGCTCCTAATAAAAAGAGTAAATCTAAAAATAGGACTACTGTGCCTTCTAAGCCTGCTGATAGCAGACCTGCTACCAAGTCTGCTGGACCACAGAAGGGTAAGAAACAGAAATATTTCAAGGATAAGAATCCAAAACCCCAAAATGTTAATCATTTAAAGGATACTTATCTCAGGGGGAAGGGTAGACTGTTCCCCACTGATGATGATTGGAATATTCCTGCATCTAATGCTAGAAACAGTAAGTACAACCGTGCTGCTAGGGTAAAACCTAAGCAATGGAATCAGCAAAGGACTCAGCAGAGGACTTATAAAAGGCCTCAGCAGGGACCTCAGCAGACTCCATATTACAGGGCTGTTCCTAACAGACAGCAAACTAACGGTTATGCTAATGTTTCTAACAACCAAAGTCACTTCAAACAGCATTATAAACCAAAAGGCCAGAAAACATATGTGATTCCTACACAACCTACTGTTAGAACTTATGGATGTGTGGAATACGTGTATGAACCAAAGTATGAACCAAAGTATGACACATTCAGGAGAAGACCTTATGGAAACATACCAAGGGTCATGCTTGCCACTGACCACTATGGACCCAAACAGGTTTGGGTACCTAAAATGCATTAACTTTGTTTTGTAGGGTGTCTGGTACTTTGACAGTGGATGTTCCAGACATATGACAAAGAATAAGCACTGTCTGTCAAATTTTGTGACAAAAGATGGTCCAAGGGTGAATTTTGGCAACAAAAATACACCTGGATATACAAGGGGATATGGCACACTTGTGAGGAATGGACTTACAATCAAGAATGTTGCATATGTGGAAGCACTGGACAATTCTGTGACAAGGGATACAATGTCACTTTTGACAAAAACAACTGTATTGTCATTGGTGAAAGAGGTGATCAAGTTGTACTTGCTGGTAGAAGACAACAGAATATGTATGTTGTGGATTGGTCTACTGCAGTTCCAGAAACCTGCCTGATTGTGCATACCAAGTCTGAACTCAATTGGTTATGGCACAAGAAGTTGAATCATTTAAACTTTGATGATATTAATCAGTTGGTGAAGAAGAAGCTGGTGATTGGTTTACCTGAGATCACATTCAAAAAGGATGCTATATGTGATGCATGTCAGCAGTGTAAACAAATAAAGTCAAGCTTCAAGTCAAAAACCAAACAATCAACTAATACAGTGTTGGAGCTGATGCATATGGATCTTTTTGGACCAATAACTCCAACAAGTGTAACATGAAAGAAGTACACTTTAGTAGTTGTGGATGATTATTCAAGGTATCTAATACTTGGTATCATACTTAACAACAAGTACACTGAGTATCTAATACTTGGTATCATACTTAACAACAAGTAACAAGGCTTAATTTTGATATTATTCCGCTGCACAAATTCAGCAAACTGAACTGTCAGTAGACTACTGTTTATCAGCAGGCTACTGAGGTCTCAGCAGACTATTGAAGTATCAGCAGGCTGCTGAAGTTGCAGAATTTGTTAACTCCAAAATGTTTTAAGTGTTAAGTTTATTCACCCCCCTCTAAACTTAACCAAATCCTTTTCAAGGGACCAACATTTACAAAATAAAACGCCTTTTGAGATTCTCTTTGGGATGGAGCCTGAGTTTAATCATTTACGTGTTTTTGGTTGTCTTTGTTTCGCTCACGATCAAAGATCCAAAGGACACAAATTTGCCCCCCGTAGTTGAAAATGTGTGTTTATTGGGTACCCAAATGATAAGAAAGGTTGGAAACTATATGATTATGATACCGGCGAAATCTTTGTGTCCCGCGACGTCCAATTTCATGAAAATGAATTTCCTTTTCCCTTGAATAACCCAAGTTCGACTGAACTGACCCCCATCCCTTCCCCACAAGTGGCCGCCTTAGATGATGATTTTTTAACTGAACTTGAGTCCGTTCTAGATGAAGGGGGCTGACCCTAACCCTATTGATATGGACAATACTGCGGCTACAGATACTAGTGCCCTACCGGTGACATCTCCAGTTCCTTTGGGTCACAGTCTATGATAGAAACGTCCTCCGGAATGGCACAAACATTATGTCACACACACTGCTCATCAACTGAGTCCGTCCCAACCTTCATCGTCTCCGCTAGGCTCCTCAGGTACATCTTTTCCTATAGCACACTTTGTTGATTGTAAAAAGTACGACACCGCATATTTCTTGCAGCCATTACTGATGGAACAGAACCTCATAATTTCAAAGAAGCAATGCAAGATGCCGATTGGCGAGAGGCTATGAAAAATGAGATTGTTGCTCTCGAAAACAATGGCACATGGGACATGGCCGTGTTACCTCGTGGCAAGAAAGCCCTTGGCTCCAAGTGGGTCTACAAAATTAAATATAGAGCCGATGGCCAGGTGTTCTCGGTGAATTTTATGATTTATATCGCAATATTTCATAGCAATAATCCCCGTGTTTTAGTAATTTTTATAGAAAATTACGTATTAAATGAAAAAATGGAAGAAATGGTCTTAAAGTTATAAAAAGTGTAAAACGTGCCAATTACGTGCTTAAAATGATGATTTTATGTTGGTTTGAGTTGTGTTACACTTTGGTAGGCTTTCAATGACTTGCAGGTGTTAAATGCGACTGAAAAAGAGGACTTGAAGTGTTTAATCGTGCTTTGAAGAATAAAGAGATAGAGATGAATTTGGAAGAAAAAGGGACTGGACGAGCGTCCAGAAGCCTGAACTAGCGTCCAGTATGGACGAACGTCTGAATATATGGACGGGCGTCCAGGAGGAACTTTTACATTCAATATTGACAGATTTTCAGCGAACTGGCGTCCAATTTTGTATAGAACGTGCGTCCAAGAAGACTCGACCCGGCTCGATGAACTTTGTGAAGACTAGACGGGCGTCTACCCATCTGGACGGGCGTCCAATAGCCGACTTAACCCTAGCCGCCTCAAAATCCTATAAATACAGCGCCTATTTCAACCCTAATGGACACATGAGATCGCACGCTAGCAGCCGCCGCACTAAACACATCAGAAAAATATGAAGTTCTTTCTTTCAATCTTGCTCGGGAGCTCGAAGATGATGCAAGGCTAAGCAATTCGCAGTTGAACAACGGGAGGATATCACATCAACATCACCAGAACCATGGATTGTTAGGTTATTCTTATTTATGATTTGAATATTGTATTTTATTTATCGATTGTTATTGGGATTGATTGCTAAGTGTTTTGTTAGATAGGAATGTCAATGAAACCATATGTTGATTTGAGTTTGTATGGAAATATAATTCACCAATAGAACCTTTCGATCGATACAATTAATAATTTATTGAGGAATCATTTATTGTTAATTGGGTTATGTAATTTGGGAACAAATTAATGATCTTGTGTTGTATGTTAAATTGTTTTGCTTGGAAAAGAAAACAAAACCTTAGAAATTGAGTTAAAGGAATTTAATCGATTTTGAGATTGATCAACCCAATAAAATCGTATTCTGATCATAAAAGTGGTTGTGTGATTGTTGTGTGGTTGATTCTAGCTGTTTTACTGTTCTTTTAACTATTTGATAAATCAATTCATTCGTATCGATTACTACGATTAGTTATTTCCAGAATTTAGTGTCGTTTTCTGCATATTTCCGTTTCCAGCACGATATCAGACGCCCGTCCACCCTAAGTGGACGCCCGTCCAGTTTGAAGTTTCTCTGCTTTCTGTTTATTTTAGTCATCGTTCTTCGTTTCAGTTTTATAATTAATATAAACTTTAGGTTTAGATAGTAAATTGTGACATATTTGATAGAATAACTGCCCTTAATCCGATAAACATTCGATTTCCTTAGGACGACTCGGCAACACCCTATACTACGAACCTTATACTTGGGGTGTTCCGATAAAATAAATTTAAAACTAGTTTTATCGAACAAGTTTTTGGCGCCGTTGCCGGGGAATCGGTAACGGTTGTCGGATTCTTCGTAGTGTAGTTTTTCTGAGTCGGCAGTATTTTGGCCATAACTTTCGGCTCGAGTGTCCGTTTGGCGCGCAAGACCCCAATTCGGAAAGCTCGTTCCGACGCCGACGATGCAGTAAATTGCCTACGGCCGTTCGACACCGTTTTCAAGGTCAAAATCCACTGTTTTCCCTTCCATTTTAGCCCTAGAAGATTTCAACACGTTTTTTTTCACCGTCTTAGTGTTTTTCCTGTTTTAAGTTTTTCGTAGGTAGGTTTCCTTTCCTGTTTCTGTTTCTATACCTTTTCTAAAAATAAAAAAATAAAAAATAAAAAATAAAAAACTCTCTGAACAGGCGTCCAGAATTTGAACGCCCATCTAGGCTTCCTCTTCCATATCCTATTCTAATTCATTCGATTCTGTTCTTTCCTTTTCCTTCCTTCTCTTAACCTTTGCTTACAAGGTTAAAACTCTTTCGTCAACCTGACCTATCGTCAGTGTTGACTTTTCTGTTTTGCTCCCCTGGTTTATGCAAACCAGGAGCAAAAAGGGACCGCTATTATACTGTCCTGAACCTGAACGGGACATTGTCAAGAGAAGACTTTTCCCAAATCCTGACAACATGAGTGAACACGGTTCTAGCGATGACGAACCGGAGAACCAAGGGAATAATAACCAAAATCCTCCTGGCATGGATCCCGCTCAATTAAACGTAATTCTGATGCAAATGTTGCAAAACCAGCAACAGCAGCAAGCCTGGATAAACCAGCAAATGCAACAACAACCTCATGCACCAGTTGCACATCCACCAATAAATCAGAATGTTCAACAGCAACAGCCCCAGGCGGCTGCAGCTGCTGTGCAGCTAGACCCTTATGCGCCTTATCTTGATCAAGACTTCTTGGAAGGGCATAGACCAATTCGGCCTCCGGAGATGGGAGGAATGCATTTTGATCTAAAGAATGGAGTTGTGGGGATGGTCCAAAATAGTTCATTCCATGGCACTGCTCCAGAAGACCCACATGACTTCTTGTATACTTTTGTGCAAATATGTGAAGCAGGTGAAGCAAATCGATGGTTTAAGTCCCTACCCCATCACTCTCTTCATAACTGGGCTGATGTTAAAAGAGCCTTTGCTCTGAAATTCGTTTCACCTGGAACGATAATGGACCGTAAACGAGATATAGCTACTTTCGAGCAATTAGAAGGAGAAAGTGTGGGAAAGGCCTGGGAGAGGTTGAATTTGTTAATGAGGAAATGCCCTAACCATGGATACAATCGACATGAACTTCTAGAATAATTCTATCAGGGTGTTACTCAACCCAATAGAGATTACCTAGATTCCACAGCTCATGGATCGTTTTTAGGAGGAGGAGATGATGCTGCCTACAGGGTATCAGAAACAATAGCTAAGAATAACATGTGGGCTACTCAAAAGAAGACCCATGTTAGTGAAAGCAAAAAGGAAGCTGCTGCAAGTAACTCAGAGACAAAAATGCTAGTTGCTCAAATGGAAATAATGAACAAGCAACTAGCCAACCTACAAATGAAGCAGCAAGAAGGGCCAGCAGATGTGAATTACTCGGGCATGCAGGCCGGGAATATGATGAGTGAGGAAGTGCAAGCCATGGAGAACCAGAATCAACCTTTCAGGGGCTTCAGTCAAAATTCAGGTCAATCGAGCTATACTCAAAACCGTAACTATTCGGGAAACCCGCGAAATAGTTATTATACACCACCAGGTGCATCCAATAACCAAAGACCCCAAGGTAACTGGGCTCAAACGCAAAATCAACAGCCCACCTATGTCTCTCAGAAGAAATTTGATGAGCTAGTAGACATGGTGAAAACACTAGCCACCGGTCAAAAAACGATGGAGAGACAGATTGGTCAGATGGCTGATCAACAAGCGAGCAGACCTCAAGGAAGACTGCCTAGTTATACAGATAAAACCCCTAAGGCAGATGTCAATGCTTGTAATGCCATCACGCCGCAATGGAATTATGGACAAGAGGAGGAGTTGAATGCAGTCACCCTCAGAAGCGGTAAGACAGCTGAACCCGAGAAGTTATCGGGAAACGAGTAGCCCCTCCTGACGCCATGAGTTCAGGAGAGGGTAAACAGGAGATAAATGACAAAGAAAGCAACAGTGAGGAAGAGCTGAATGATGATGATTCTTCAGGGGATAGTGATGAGGTAGCTGAACCCCTGACTAAAAAGAAAACTGAGAAGTTTGCCAGATGGAAGGATAAGGAGGACGAAGCTATTAAAAGTCAAACTATAATCAATCATTCGAAAACCCTTCCTTATCCAGCAAAGAAAAGAGAGAATATCTTGAACTCTGACAAATAGTATGACGGAGTGAGAAAGATGCTTAGAGATACTATGGTGACTATTCCACTTTCTGAGGTATTAACTGAGACGCCTAAATGCTCTAAGTATCTTAAGGATGCCTGTGGAAGTAAGAAGAAGCTAAAGGGAATGGCAGAAGAAGTGCTAAGAGAAGAATGTTCAACGGTTTCACAGAGCGTTGCAATCAAGCGAGGTGACCCAGGACGACCTTCAATCGCTTGCATGATTGAAGGCCACACGTTCCAAAATGTCTTATGCGACTCAGGGGCCTCTGTCAATGTGATGCCATTGAACGTCTGCAAGAGTCTCGGGTTGGACAAAAGGCTAAGGGAGCGCCCCGTCTCTCTTCAGTTGGTGGACCGATCTAGCCGTTTAGCAGCTGGTTGTGTTAACAACGTCCTTATCCATGTTAAACATTTAGTTTTTCCAACCGACTGGGTCATACTGGATTACCAGTCTGACAAGGAGATGCCCCTGATTCTGGGCCGGCCTTTCTTAAACACTTCTGCCTCCACCATTGACTTCCAAACTGGCCAAATCACTCTGAGAGTAGGGGACACTTCCATTACCCTCGAGCAAGGAAGGAGTTCTGCGGGAGCCCCGACCCAGGATATTTCATTCATTGAAGTAATCTATGGAGATGAATCCGACCCTAATGAAGAGCTCACGGAGATAGGAGCCCTGGATGTTATAATTCACGAAGAAGGGAATAACTGTTCACGGGCCGTAATCACTGCAGAGTTATCTCAACAACTTGCGCAAACTGAGCCTATGAGTGAACGGAAAATCTGGGACATTCCAGGGATGAGCAGCAATGATTTAAAGGAGCTCAACCAGGCAGACTTTAACCTTGCAGAGGAGGAAGTTTTAATGGGTAGTTGGGACGAAATAGATTTCTGGAAAGAAACTACCAATTGGGAGTTGTATGATTGGGAGCAGCTTGCAGAAGAGCTTGAAGAAGAAGAACTTAAGAAGATGGTTAAGCATAAGAAAGAAAAAACGGAAGCTGACAGGAAGATTCCTTTAGATGATGTCATTCAATACCTTTCTGGGGTTACACCTCAGGAAGATGAGGTGTTTTTCAGTCAACCGGTCAAAGCTCACAAGGAAAAAGGTGGTCCCTTAAAATCTAGTATCGAGCAACCACCTGCTGACTTAGAGTTGAAACCACTTCCGCAGCATCTAAAATACATCTTCCTTAAAGACGGTGATAAACTGCCTTTGATCATCTCGTCTAAACTCGAGCCGGAGCAAGAAGCAGAATTAATCAAAGTGCTTGAGAGACATATCCTCGCGTTCGGATGGCAGGTGGGCGATATCAGAGGAATCAGCCCAGACGTATGCATGCATAAAATTCGAACGGAGGAAGGAGCGAAAAAGGTCAGACAACCTCAAAGGAGGCTAAATCCGCACATGCAGGAGGTTGTCAAAAAGGAGATCATCAAATGGCTTGACATGGGAATTATTTACGCCATAGCTGATAGTGAATGGGTCAGCCCCACTCAAGTTGTGCCAAAGAATGGGGGAATTACAGTGGAAAAAAACGAAAAAGGAGAAGAAGTAGCTTTACGCCTCGTGACAGGCTATAGAGTCTGCATAGATTATCGTAGACTTAATGAGGTTACTGCCAAAGATCACTTCCCCTTACCCTTCATTGACAAACTTCTCGAGAGACTGAGTGGTCACAAGTACTATAGTTTCCTTGATGGCTATTCTGGCTACTTCCAGATAGCCATTGACCCTAATGACCAGGGGAAGACCACGTTTACGTGTCCATCTGGCACTTTTGCTTTTCGCAGAATGCCATTCGGCTTATGCAATGCACCCGCAACTTTTCAACGGTGCATGTTAGCCATTTTTTATGGACTTGTGGAACAGTGCATGGAGGTCTTCATGGATGACTTCTCAGTCTATGGCGACAGCTTTGATGAAATCTTACAGAATCTAGATATGGTGCTCCAACGTTGTGTTGAGAAAAATCTGGTGCTTAACTGGGAGAAGTGCCATTTTCTAGTCGAAGAAGGGATTGTTTTGGGACACAAGGTGTCCAGTGATGGTATTCAGGTGGATATGGCTAAAGTAGAAGCCATTGAGAGAATGTCGTACCCGAAGACAGTGAAGGAGGTACGAGGATTTCTGGGACATGTGGGCTTCTATCGGCGTTTCATTAAAGACTTTCGACGATAGCAAAGCCGTTATCCAACTTGCTGAAAGAGGAAGTGGAGTTTTTGTTTGATGATGGGTGTAAGACAGCTTTTAATAGCTTAAAGGATAAGCTAACCAGTGCCCCCATTTTAATCGCACCCGACTGGACTAAACCTTTTGAACTAATGTGCGATGCCTCTAACTACGCAGTGGGCGCAGTTTTAGGCCAGAGAGTTGACAAAAAGTTCAGGCCAATTTACTATGCTAGCCGTACTTTGAACCCAGCTCAATGCAATTACGCCACTACCGAGAAGGAATTCTTGGCAGTCGTTTTTGCTATTGACAAATTCAGAAGTTATCTTTTAGGGTCCAAAGTGGTGGTGTGGACAGATCACGCAGCACTACGCTACCTTATGGAAACAACAGACGCTAAACCAAGGTTACTCAGATGGATCCTGATACTACAGGAATTTGACCTTGAAATTAAGGACAAGAAAGGTAGTGATAATGTTGTAGCTGACCACTTATCTCGCCTAGTGAATGAGGGTGGCGAAGTCCCTAAGGAGATAGGCATTGACTTTCCGATTGAGCAATTAATGAAGCTAGAGACTGTGAGGCCGTGGTATGCTGATTACGTCAACTACTTAGCAAGTGGGCATTTAGAAGAAATGACGTATCAGGAAAAGAAGAAATTTTTCAGCGACTTAAAGTATCTCGTATGGGAGGATCCATATCTGTTTAAAGTCTGCAAGGACGGGTTGCTTAGAAGGTGCGTTCCGGAGTATGAACAATTGGATATTCTAGAGCAATGTCATAGTGGTCCCGTTGGTGGACACTACGGAGCACCTAAGACAGTCACAAAAATCCTTCAAGCTGGTTTTTACTGGCCTACTTTGTTTAAAGATGCTGAAGCCTTTTGCAAAGGCTGTGATAGATGCCAAAGAGTAGGGAGACTCGGTAGTAGGATGGAGATGCCTTTGAGGCCTATCTTGGAATGTGAGGTTTTTGACGTCTGGTGTATTGATTTTATGGGACCGTTCCCATCTTCATGCTCTAACAAATATATTCTAGTCTGTGTGGACTACGTTTCCAAGTGGGTAGAGGCCATAGCCACCCAAACCAATGATCACAAAGTTGTAAATAAATTCTTGCAAAAGAATATCTTTACTAGATTTGGCTGTCCTAGAGCCCTTATCAGTGATGAAGGTTCGCATTTCTGTAATGCACCACTGGATAAAATTCTTGAGAGATATGGTGTCAAGCATAAAATTGGTACACCATACCACCCCCAGACCAGTGGCCAAGTCGAGGTGAGCAACAGAAGTCTAAAGCGGATTTTGGAGAAAACGGTAAATTCAAATAGATCCAACTGGAGTCTGAAGTTGGACGACGCACTTTGGGCTTATCGCACTGCGTTTAAGACCCCTATGGGTACGTCACCATTTCAAATGGTTTATGGCAAGCCATGCCATCTACCAGTCGAGCTGGAGCACAGAGCTTACTGGGCTATTAAATTCTTAAACTTCGATAGCCAACTCTGTGGGGAGAAAAGGTTACTGCAACTACATGAGCTCGATGAATTCAGATTCAGGGCCTACGAGAACGCCAAGCTGAGCAAGGAGAGAACGAAGGCGCTCCACGATGCAAAGATAAAAGACAGAGATTTCAAGGTAGAAGAGATGGCTTTGCTTTACAACACCAGATTACATCTGTTTGCTGGAAAGCTTAAGTCCAGATGGTCCGGACCCTTTGAAATTGTCGAAGTCCATCCGGGTGGAGCAGTTTCCTTGAAAGGGTACAGCGGTCAACCTTTTAAAGTGAACGGTCATAGATTGAAAAAGTATTTCGGACAGCCTTATGAAGCACCTGAAGTCCTGTACTTTCAAAAGTTGGTTGACATGACTGATGTGCTGATTTGTGATGAGATCCCATCCGACTTCTTTACTTCGGATGATGACATTATTGCCCTTAACCTTAAAGATGCTTCTACCACGCCGCCTGCACCTATCAGTAAGCTAGTGCCACAATTAAGCAACAACACGAAGAAGAGAGTCAGTGCTATCTGGCGAGTTAAGTTCAAACACTTAGTAGAACACTTGACTTGTTGCTGTTGTGGCCACACCCCTGTCCTTCATTCTGATTCCGATGAAGAGGTGGCCCTGATCAAACCGAAGTGGCCCGATCCGGGTTGACTTTGCTGACTCTGTCAAGCTAATGACATAAAAGAAGCGCTCCTAGGAGGCAACCTAGTCTTTTAAGTTACTTTTTAGTTAAGTTTTAGGGCATTAGGAATAAAACCGTGGTGATTGGTGTGTCGGTTGTCCTTGTCCTATTTGTGAATGCTTTATTTGCCCATCTCTGTGTGCATCCATGTTTACTCATTTACCCCTTGTACCCCGAGATTATATGCTATGTTGAGTGTTGCAGATACTGTTGAGCGGTTTTTGCCAGTTATCACTTTTAGTGTTGTTCGTGTTACGAGCTGCAGCGGTTCATTCATGTTACGGTCTGACCACTGTCAAACCTACAGCCCGACAACCACTTTGAAACCAGCTAAGTATTCTTTTCTTTCATCTGCACATTCTGAGGACATCATGTGATTTAAGTGTGGGGGGGTGTTTAAATTGGGTATGTTATCATGCTATATTTATGACAATGAGTAAATGAGATTTTCTCGAAAATTTTAAAATTTTTTCAAAGTAAACTTGGATAATTGTAAATCTTGAGCAGGTAATTGAAACAAATGGCTTGCTAGTTGTAGGTTCCTGACAATGATTTTATGTGACTTTGAGAGATAATTATAGCATGTTTTTACTGATTTGAGATAGTATTCATTTCATATTCACGTAAGCCTTTGATATTGAAGCAAAAATTTTGAACTTTATCCATTCACTATCCTAGTGATTTATCCTAGAGAGACTTGTGCTTAATAGTAACAGTGAACATTACACCTAATTTCTAACCGTGTACTGTGAATATCTGAGGTTTGAATGTGATAAGTAACACGTAACTTATTGTCAAATGAAAAAGTTGAATTTAAAGTGAATTATTTGTGTGTGTCGAAAGCTGGTCAATGATTTGAGTGCGATAGGGCATTATCACGAAATGTCCTATACCACTATGATGACCAAAAGCTCACGACAGTCAGAAAAAGCTGCCTTATGATTGGAGTAAGGTAGGGTATATCTCGAATATCCTATTCTGCTATGACAGGGCAATCGCTCATTCTGATGTGCGTTTAAATGTGAAAGATGAGTTAAATCAGCTTGCACTAAGAAGTGGTATGAATTGATATAAGACTAAGTTATCGTCTATCTTATCCCCAGTATAAACTGAATGATATGTTTTAGGGATTATCCTAATAAGTACACGGGAAGACTTTTTGTGGAATGGTTACTGCCTATACCTAGGAAAGTCATTAGGATTATTTGAACGGATTCTGTGCGGAAGAATAGTGGAGATTGAAAAGGGCTTTTTACACACACACTGAATCTATCTCTATGTTTGTAGTACTTGCTATATTTGTCGTATCTGTTGTTACGTGAGTCGAGAGCCTATGTGGATTACATGTACAGTGAGCCGGTTTTGATTGTTTTGTTCGGGACGAACAAAAAGCTAAGTGTGGGGGAGTTGTTCTCGGTGAATTTTATGATTTATATCGCAATATTTCATAGCAATAATCCCCGTGTTTTAGTAATTTTTATAGAAAATTACGTATTAAATGAACAAATGGAAGAAATGGTCTTAAAGTTATAAAAAGTGTAAAACGTGCCAATTACGTGCTTAAAATGATGATTTTATGTTGGTTTGAGTTGTGTTACACTTTGGTAGGCTTTCAATGACTTGCAGGTGTTAAATGCGACTGAAAAAGAGGACTTGAAGTGTTTAATCGTGCTTTGAAGAATAAAGAGATAGAGATGAATTTGGAAGAAAAAGGGGCTGGACGAGCGTCTAGAAGCCTGAACTAGCGTCCACTATGGACGAACGTCTGAATATATGGACGGGCGTCCAGGAGGAACTTTTACATTCAGGATTGACAGATTTTCAGCGAACTGGCGTCCAATTTTGTATAGGACGTGCGTCCAAGAAGACTCGGCCCGACTCGATGAACTTTGTGAAGACTAGACGGGCGTCTACCTATCTGGACGGGCGTCCAATAGCCGACTTAACCCTAGCCGCCTCAAAATCCTATAAATACAGCGCCTATTTCAACCCTAATGGACACATGAGATCGCACGCTAGCAGCAGCCGCACTAAACACATCAGAAAAATATGAAGTTCTTTCTTTCAATCTTGCTCGGGAGCTCGAAGATGATGCAAGGCTAAGCAATTCGCAGTAGAACAACCGGAGGATATCACATCAACATCACCACAACCATGGATTGTTAGGTTATTCTTATTTATGATTCGAATATTGTATTTTATTTATCGATTGGTATTGGGATTGATTGCTAAGTGTTTTGTTAGATAGGAATGTCAATGAAACCATATGTTGATTTGAGTTTGTATGGAAATATAATTCACCAATAGAACCTTTCGATCGATACACACTACTAGAATTTCGGTCTTTAATGGGGAGAAATCTCCTCATTAATTGTCCATTTCTCCTCATTAAAGTTATTTAATGAGGAGATCTCGATCCTCATTGCCGCCTCCGCCGCTAAAAATATATAATGAGGAGAATTGGAACTCCTCATTAACTATATCATACATTTAATGAGGATATATTCTACTCATTAAAATTATTTTTAAAGACGACATAACTCCTCATTAAAAGACCATTTTCTCCTCATCAAATCATGAAACATTAACAATACATCTCCTCATTAAAAGACCATTTGCTCCTCATTAAATTATGAAACATTAATAATGCATCTCCTCATTAAAAGACCATTTGCTCCACATTAAATCATGAAATATTAATAATAATTTTGAAGCCTAAAACTACATTAAATAAAGCAAGCCACTATAAGTTTTATACTGATGAAATACATCAATGATTCAATATATACAATGATAGATTATTCCCCAAAAGATAAGTTACACATAAATGAAAATTTAAGGAATTTTCTAATATATATAACATCCCTAAAAGAAACACGTTGCTTTCCAGAATATGCTTACGTACTACAGTAATTGGCTGATGGAAAGTGCTTGTTTATACATCTTTGATTGCTGGATTATTGTCCAAGAACACTCCTTTTCAAACGATGCGGTATTACTCCTTTCAATTGATACCGTTCCACTATATCCAACTCAGCTGGACAACAAAATCTTGTCAGTATTTGATCTAAAATACTTGAATTTCTTGAGAAGGCATAAGGGAATATAAAAGAACTCAACACTTAACCAAATCAAAATGGAAACAAAACCACTATACACCCCAAATTACTCAAAACTTTTTATCACATAAAGCACATCTAAGATACAAATAAATTTTCTTCAAGTTGATGTCCACTTTCTTGCTCGTTGAGTTCTATAAATCAAATATCTTCTTGTTCAAAAAAATTGCAAAATAGGGACAATGAAAAGTAGACTTGATTGCACACTATAAAATTGAATAGACAAAGAATTCCTTAAGAGACATATTTATCATCATCAACATATAGATTATTATCCAAGAGAGAATATTAAGAGCACAGGGAGCTAGGCCAAGAATGGAACGATCAAATAGAAAGTTAAACTAATGATCAGATACAATGCAAACAAAGCACAATTGGCTACAGCAGTACACACAATGACACAGGGGAAAAATCTGAACTTTGCATAATTTTAACATACTATGCACTATAAGACATGCAAACTGGTGTATTATCCAAATAAAAGTCCTTTAGCACCATAAAAGCTGCATCGCAGTAACACAGAACTCAATCTTTTTGCAAATTGTATAGAGAAATGTTCTTGAACCATAACAAAATCTCATACAGACCCACATACCCATGTCTACACTAACAACATCTACAAACCGCCAACATCTACATCCATAACAATCTTACAAAAAATTCCCTGAAATCAAATAAAATACACCACTAGAAATAGGATAAGAAGTATTTACCGCAGATCTTAATTGGCGCTTCAAGCTCCAAAAGATTAGGCTGCTGCAAGAAAATCTCTCTGGAGGTGGTGCAAAGAAACCGTATCTCATTCTTAGACAGCTAAACCTGCCTCACCGTCCTGGCATTCCTGAACTCCAACAACCTGTTAATTATATCATCCAGTAAGGCAGGCTCAATCCCGTGCCCATTCGTCGCAATCAAAATGCTTCCCTTTTTTTCTCTCAATTACCGGTCTATCCCTAACCCTAGGATTTACAAAATTAACACGTAAAAGGGAATTTTTGGGGGAAAAATTACGGATTTTGCCTAAAGTAAATAACGAGGGAAAGATACAAAAATAGGAGTACTGAAAGATAGATGAAATTGAGGGGAGATAAGAAGAAACAATAATGGCAGAGGAGGGAGGGGGGTTGCAACTCCGATGCTGCGGAAAAGACTAAAAAGAGAGTAAACTAAGCTAATATAATAAGAAGAGGCTCGTCGGAGTCGATAATTCCACTGCCCTCCCTGTGGTTGTATTCTTTTTTTCTAATGGGTAAAATGGAAAGCCATCATTTCGGTATTCCCTTTGGTTCTTAATTGTTTGTTTTGGTTTGAATTTTTTTGATAAATATGCAAGTTTTTCTTTGATGAATATGAATTTTCGGTTCATATTAATGATTACCTCTTCTTGAGCAAGAAACTTCCCGATCAGACTACGATTGCACATATTCGATCCTTCTGCCAGTTCTTCAGATGGAATATTCAAGAGCTTTTCCTCGGTAGAGGACATAGAGAAAGTGTTCTAGGCCGTGATCATCCATTTTTCCCGTTGGAAAGTGGAAGAAATCGGTGGCTATTCAAGGGTGGTAGATCGCCTCTCAATGGGAGATAACACACCAGTACATAATAAGTTCCCTGATATCAAAGGCAGGGTGCTTGTTAGAAATATTTTCATACCCAAGACCATGTGTATTCTAGCATATTCAAGAAAAAATTCAAGAATCTAAAAGCATATCAATGATCAATGAAAAATGAAACATTCATGATTCTACCTGTTCAACACGTTTTTCACCATTCAATGTCACGATGTCCCCTTTGGATCCAATCATTTTTCAAATGTTAAAGTCTCAACCATGTGTTGTTCATGAGGAATGCCAATTACGTGAAGTTGATTGAGCTTAACAGAGGAGAATGCATTTTCATAAGTGCAGTTAGTTTTAGAAGAAAGCAATACTCTTCCGAATTATACTCTACATCATAGGATAGATCACAAGTTGAAAAAAGAGTCTCCTGGCTAGTATTAATAACTAATGAATTCCTCTGTGTAAGTTAGTAATTATCTACCACTTTTAACACTGCACAAGTATGCATCACTAATAGAATCCTTTTTCTTTTCCCCGTGGAATCATACAGTATTAGATAAGCACGGGCAATATGGTATTTCAGCTACAGAATGAACACAAGGCAAGTACACAATACACAATTTAGCAACACACAAATCTAGTGTTATTCTTTCAACCATTTCGGTCCATAGAGCAAATGAAATCAAAATTGCACAAAGTTCAATAGACAGCATACCAGCTAATTTATGAAATTCTTTTGATAATTTGCATCAGACTCGATATCTTCAGCCACCTGCCAAAGTTAATTGTATAAGCCACAAATGTATGAGTTGAAAAGCAATGAAGCACAATCAAGCCATTTATCAAAACAATTCATAAGCTCAGAACAGGTATACAGAGGAACGTATTATATTTGCCAACTTCATCAAGCCAATACAGTATCTTATGACATGAAAACAGATAAAAATACAAAGGAGAGGGACTCACATGATGAAATTTATGTACTCATGACGTAGCCAATACTTAAGATACTTCAAATACCCGATAAAAGCCTCATCCTCAAATACCGATTTTGAGCCAAATCTACAAAATTCAACGCCAAACAAAACATTATCTTCCTGACAGCCGAATGAAAGCATAACCAATTAACATAAAAGGCCAGTAAGCAAATCCTGAATCCATTGTTCCAAGGGCACACACTTTAGATGAAGGGAAAACAGAGAAAGTGAGCATCATTCGATTCCTTATTTGCTGCAATTCCTCCACTATCATCAAATTCAACTACTTAGAACAACAATCAGTCATCAATTCTACAAACTTTTAACCTAATCAAAATTGACACTTCGCCTTAAACATCATCTATTTGCAAGAGATACAGTAGCAAGGACTTACCCAAGTCACGAACTCATAAAAGTGGCCTACTGCAAGTGAGGCCGCTGGAAAAATAGTCAGGGAGGTCCCATGTGCTTGGACTGGTGTGAATTCCCATCTGCTTTTGCGGCAGTCGTGCGTGGCCCGCCCGCCTTAGACCACCTGATGGTGACTGTGATGATGAGGGATGGTTGACTTGTTGTCGGCATGTGGAAGCTGCTAAATGAGGGTGGTTGATGGGGAGGAGGGAGGAGGCCGGCCGCCGATTTGGGTGTTCGGGATTTAGGTCGAGAACAATAGTTTGGGGGTAATGAATGGTATTTTATTTTTAGATTTTCTGGGAATTGATTTTTTGGGAGATGGTCTTTGTAAGGATTATGAATAAAAAATAATGTGATGTAAAAGAATAAGGAGATATAATTAAAAAAATTATGAATAATGAGGAGATTTTATTTTATGTATTTTTATGAGGAGAAATATGACCATTAATGAGGAGAATTTTGATTTGGTCATCATCCAGTAAAACAATTTAGGTCTCCTCATTAAAAGTATCATTTAGTGATGAAAATTCAACTCCTCATTAAATTCTCCTCATTAAACAGCAGTTTTCTTGTAGTGACAATTAATAATTTATTGAGGAATCATTTATTGTTAATTGGGTTATGTAATTTGGGAACAAATTAATGATCTTGTGCTGTATGTTTAATTGTTTTGCTTGGAAAAGAAAACAAAACCTTAGAAATTGAGTTAAAGGAATTTAATCGATTTTGAGATTGATCAACCCAATAAAATCGTATTCTGATCATAAAAGTGGTTGTGTGATTGTTGTGTGGTTGATTCTAGCTGTTTTACTGTTCTTTTAACTATTTGATAAATCAATTCGTTCGTATCGATTACTACGATTAGTTATTTCCAGAATTTAGTGTCGTTTTCTGCATATTTCCGTTTCCAGCACGATATCAGACGCCCGTCCACCCTAAGTGGACGCCCGTCCAGTTTGAAGTTTTTCTGCTTTCTGTTTATTTTAGTCATCGTTCTTCGTTTCTGTTTTATAATTAATATAAACTTTAGGTTTAGATAGTAAATTGTGACATATTTGATAGAATAACTGCCCTTAATCCGATAAACATTCGATTCCCTTAGGACGACTCGGCAACACCCTATACTACGAACCTTATACTTGGGGTGTTTCGATAAAATAAATTTAAAACTAGTTTTATCGAACACCAGGTTGAACGCTTGAAGGCACGTCTGGTTATTTTTGGGAATCACCAAATCGAGGGTCTTGACTACCACGAGACTTTTGCACCCGTCGCTAAGATGGTTATTATCTGGTTATTTTTTGCTATGGCAGCGTCTAAAAATTGGGAATTACATCAGATGGACGTCCACAATGCTTTCTTAAACGGAAATCTCGACGAGGAAGTCTACATGAAACTTCCTCCCGGTTTTACCGTGAATACGTCAGGCCTTGTATGTCGACTAAAGAAGTCACTCTATGGGTTGAAACAAGCTCCGCGTTCTTGGTTCGCCAAGCTCACTGCGTCTTTGACAAAGTATGGTTTCTTACAATCTTATTCCAACTACTCATTATTTACTTTCGCTCGCGGCCCTGTCCAACTTAATGTTCTAGTTTATGTTGATGATCTCATTATCTCTGGCAATGATCATGATGCTCTTCTATCTTTTAAACGGTATCTTGGAGATTGTTTTCATATGAAGGATTTAGGTCCTCTGAAGTACTTCCTTGGGGTTGAAGTAGCCCGCAGTCCGGAAGGCATTTTGCTCTGTCAACGAAAATACACGCTTGACATTCTTGCCGAAGTTGGACTCCTAGATGTGAAACCTGCTGATTTTCCTATTGAGCAGAACCATGGCTTAGCTCTCGCCGATGGTCCGGAATACGTGGATCCGGGCAGATATCGACGACTGGTCGGGCGTCTTATTTATTTTTCCTTCACTCACCCTGACCTGGCCTATACTGTACACATCTTGGCTCAGTTTATGCAGGCTCCACGTCAGGCACATTGGGATGCGGCTATCCGGGCTGTTCGGTATCTGAAGACATGCCCAGGCCAAGGTAGCTTGTTAGATGCCACTTGTGATTTATCCTTATCTGGATGGTGCGATTCTGATTGGGCTAGCTATCCATTGACACGTCGTTCTCTCACCGGTTGGATAGTATTCCTTGGGGGTTCTCCCGTTTCTTGGAAGACGAAGAAACAACACACAGTCTCTCGCTCTTCAGCCAAAGCAGAATATCGTTCGATGTCTGCACTTACTTCCGAACTTAAGTGGTTAAAAGCGTTGCTTCTAAGTTTAGGGTTTGATCACTCACGGGCCATGCATTTCTTTTGTGATAGTTCTTCCGCCTTGCACATTGCTCAGAACCCCGTGTTTCATGAGCGTACGAAACACAATGAAGTGGACTGTCATTATGTTAGAGATGCGAACCGGGATGGTACCATCGCTCTTAGTCAAGTCTCGACTGTTGATCAACTTACCGATATTTTCACCAAAGCCTTGAGGAAACGGCAGTTTTATGTTTACTTAGCAAGTTGGGCGTTTGTAACCTGCATGCTCCAACTTGAGGGGGGTGTTGAGAGTTAATATAGAATATTACCCAATATTCTATATATAGCATTTAATCTGTGTATTTATAAGCATTGATTTAGTCAATATTTGCTAGAATAGGACTAGCCGTGATTGTAGGCTTTTGCCCTAGTAACCTGTGCATATATATACTGCTGATACACAAGAGAAATATACGGAAATATTTTACCAAAACACTTTGTCAGATTTAAAAAAACAAAGAATAGAAAAGACATTTGAGTTTTTATTGCAACCCACTTGGTTTTTATTTGTTTAAGCAGATTTATTTGAAAAAAATTTAAGCAGGTTTGAACGGAGGATTTGAAGAAAAGGAAAGAGACTAAAAAAAAAGGAGAGAGAAACATACCATTTGGCCGTGAAAGTGAAGGTGAACAGACTCACCTTCCCATCCCCATCCAAACTTATCCCAACATGGTAAATCGAGCTATTGCAAAGTTAAAAAAATATTCACGGCGTCGGTTCTGATAAATTAACCTTTCCCAATGTCATTTTAAGAGCTATTGTACATGCTCTTAATATGGATCAACAACCAGTTCAAAAACACAGATCGACAAATTAAAACCTCAAAAAAACAACAGATCTAATCATAAATGAATGAAAAAAATAAATATCAGTTTACTCACATGGTATCAGCCTTTCCCTTGGATTTTGCTCCATTCATAGCTACAAACTGTAAAACAAAAACAAAAAACCGATGAGAAATCGATCGGAGACGGTGTAAACCGGCCAGTGAGTAAACGGTAAAGAGAAGATAATCAGAAAAAGAGAAGATATATATGCTTCGAAAATTGAAACACATCGGTTTCTTTCCGGCGTCCTTCTTCACAGCAAGCCTAACAAACATCAACAACCAGTTCAAAAACACAGATCGACAAATTAAAACCTCAAAAACACAACAGATGTTATCATAAATCAACGAAACCACATAGATATCAATTTACGCACTTGGTATCAGCCTTTCCCTTCATAGCTACAAACTGCAAAAAGAAAAACAAAAAACCGATGAGAAATCGATCGGAGACCGTGTAAACCGGCCGGTGAGTAAACGGTAGAGAGAAGATAATTAGAAAAAGAGAAGAGATATATGCTTAAAATTGAAACACAGAAAATTGATCAACACAGAAAGAAGGGGAGTGAAGAAGGGAAGAGAATAGTGGGGTAGTGGGACGGTTTGGGATGGAGCCATGGAAGGAGTTTACACTACTAGAAAACTGTATTCTAATGAGGAGAATTTAATGAGGAGCTGAAATTTCGTCATTAAATGTTACATATAATGAGGAGACCTAAATTTTATTGTTGGTTGATGACCAAACTGTAATTCTCCTCATTACTGATCACATTACTCCTCATAAGAAACATAATAAATAAAATCTCCTCATTAAAAATATTTTCTCAAAAAGAAAAAAAATCTTTCAAGCTAAACTAAAACATCTTAATCCTAAACTCTTAACAAATATTAAACGGTGATCTGCACCGTTGATCATTATGAGTCTAAATTTATCATGATATAATCTATCATAATCAACGGTATAGATCACCGTTGTGTCATTCGTTGTGCCACAACCGTTGTGCCACAACCGTTGTGCCCGTATCATTACTCAAATAGAATAATGATACGAGTAATGATACGGGCACAACGGTTGTGTCACAACGAATAACACAACGGTGATCTGCACCGTTGATCATTATGAGTCTAAATTTAATATGATATAATCTATCACTCGTTGTGCCACAACTATTGTACCGGTATCATTAATCTTATTATTATAAACAGACAGAACGGCGATAAAGGGAAACTATAATTTGGGAAACAAACAGAGCACCTTTTTGAGTATCCCCTCCACTATTGGCTATATTCCATTCAATGAATGTGTTAAATCCAACTTGATCCAATTAAAGAAATAGCTACGTCCAACAATTGAATATATTAAATAATATTTACACTTTTTTTTAACATGTATAAGTGGTCAATTAGGGGATGTAAGCTAGTCAAAAAATCTACTCCAACCCAACCTCTTCATTCCATCGTTCCCAACCCAATTTTCCCCCAAAATAATTGAAATAGGTTAAAGTTGTTGTCTTCTTCTCCAACAACCTCCCTTAATCCTCGTCTATCTGCCTTCTCACCGGAAACAAGTCAGCCAGGCCGACCTCAACACAAGAGTAAGGACGATCCCATCTCCGGCAGCTGCTTCTTCTCTGTCCGGCACTGCCTTTTCATCTCCGTCAGGCAATTTTTCTCCTATCCGCCTGCAAAAAGGTACCACAGCGTTCTGTTCTTCATCATTTGTGATACATACATCATCATATTTCAAGATTTGTCTTTTGATTAGTGTTTTGGGATGCTCGATTCTTTTGGGGTTTTTGGTAAATCGAACCTCGTAGCTGCTCATAGCTGCGATATAGGTCTAATTTTGTGTGATAAAAGGCTGTTTGTTTATGGATGTGCTTTCAGTTAAGAGCGAGGCTGTTGATGTTTGCAGGGATATGTGGGTGAGAATGAACAAATACAGGAACTTATAAAGGGGATCTTGCCAAGGTAAGAAGTTGTTCTTTTTACTTGTCAGGCTCTTTTATTTTGATCTGATGCAACTGTTTAGGTTTGAAGGTTGTAGATTTGGACAATGTAAGGTACCGGAGCGTAACTTTGAAGTTAATCCCCTGTGTTGACTTGATATCCCCTGCAGCTAAGTCGGTTAGTGTTATCTAGTGTACATCTTGCCTACTATTTTTTTTGCATTCATTGTTGTCATGTATTTCTAACATGCCTTGATTATTAAATGCCCCCAGAAATTCTTGTTTTGATTTGTTGAAAAACACTTTTGGGTTCTATGAAAGGAGTTTTCTACATTTTTGTTCTTTTCCTATATATCAAATGCCAAGACCTTCATTTAGCCACATGCTTCTTTTTTACCTTCAATGAAGTATAATATAGTCAACAAATCGAGGGGTCATGTCCCATTGCCCATATATTGACGTAAACTTGAGCATTTTTGGGTATAGTGTAAATCATCACTTGACATGTTCAACTGCTTATCTTATGACTTGTATTCTGAGACGTTGAACAGTTGGTCTATTTTGTCTTGGTCTGGATCGGGCTAAAGCTAGAATTGTGTTATCCTTCTTTGAATTTCATTTCCAGCTCGTAGATTGAGGTGTAGATTGGGGGTATTATAGGAATATTGAATACTCCACGAGTAATTGGTTTTTTGGTGCTATAGTTTTTTAATTACATTTTAATCCTTATATTTTTTATTTGTATTTTGGTCCCTATATTTTTAATATTTACAGTTTAACCCCCGTATCCGTATCCTATATTTTTAAAAATTCTCGTATCCACGTGTCCCGTGTCCGTGTTTCCGTGTCGATGTATCCGTGTCCGTGCAACCTAGCTGAGAATGCATATATTTAAGACTTTTAAGCTAATTGTGCCAAGTCCTTCTTTTGTTATTTTTGCTAAGTCAAGTTAACAACCTGTTTAACAAGCTGTCAGTCTGCTTGCCTAAACATCTGCTTATATGTGAATATGTTCTTTTGATGCTAAATGCCTTTGCATCTGGTTGTTATGCTTGACAGAAATTCTAAATATAAGTTGCTTGCAATCTGCTAATTTGTTTTCCATGTCTGGTGGCTGCACATTAGCTTAAGTCCAGGTCTATTGGTGTTGAGTCTTGTAAATTACAATCTTGCTTTATGTATCTTTTTTACGACCTGTAGTCTTGTAAATTACAATCTTGCTTTATGTATATTTATGCTTGTTTGCCCTGTCTCGTAAAATGCATCTTGTTTACGTTTCTTTTGTGTGATACTGTAGTCTTAAAAGGGTGTTTTGCTCTTTTTATGTTCCCACCTCCACTGGGAGAGATATGTATGGTACTTAGTTTATTGAATATGTATGGCCAATTGTGAACTTTTATTTATTTGAGTATTTTCTTTATGAGTTCATTTTACTTGTACATTTTGTTTGATTACATTTTCTATGGAGCTGTCATTGAAGGAAATTGGCTAGAAAAAAGTTCGAGTACTCTGCTTATGCTCATTTACTGGGCTCCAAATATTGTTGAAGCTTCAAAGACTAATTTCAACTTTTGGAAAGCACTTTTTCACATACATGTCTCTCTATTATTTATTCTTTGACTTGATGCTTATTGTGTCTTTACTTGCAGAACCTTTTTGACCAAACCTGAAGAGGTGATGCTAGAGTGTACTTATTTCATGATGAATGAGTAAGAAACTTTTGATTTTGTCGCTTCCGGTGGAGTAGGAAAATGACACCTAGTAGAGAATGGATTGGTCTTTTTGATGATCGATTGAATGAAAAATACAAGATAGGTATTCAACAGTTTTTGGATTATTCATTCAAGAAGACGGGTGAAGTCGAGAATATTTGGTGTCCATGTGTTAAATGTCAAAACACAGGTTATGGATCTCGGGAAATGGTTGAAATGCATCTATTGGTGCATGGAATGATGCAAACTTACACAACTTGGTATTATCACGGTGAAAAGGGTGGTGAATCTTTATCTAACAATGAAGAATTAGGGGAAAGTGATTATTATGATATTGACGAAATGTTAAGGGATTTACACCCTAACATGGATGGTTTTGATAGAAGTGGGCCTGAAATTGGTTCGTCGAGTCACAATAAGCAAGCGGAGGAGCCAAATGATGAAGCAAAAGCTTTTTACAGATTGTTAGAAGACTCTAAGAAACCTACTTATCCGGATTGTGAGACTTCAAGGTTAGAGTCAGTGGTCAATCTGTTAGAAATGAAGAGTACTGGTAGGTGGAGTAATGAATCATTTGACATGTTGCTGAAATATTTGAAAAGAATACTTCCAAATGGTTCGATTACGCCAGATTCTTATTATGAAGCCAAAAAGATTATCAAGGATCTTGGGTTATCTTATCAAAAGATAGATGCTTGTTTGAATGATTGTATGTTGTATTGGAAGGAAGACACTCATTCTGACATCTGCAAAATATGTGGTGCATCTAGATGGAAAGAAGACAGTCATACTTGGGAAACTAAAGTTCGTCCTAATGGTAAGAAATTCGCAGTGAAGACCTTGCGTTACTTTCCTTTAAGGCCAAGACTTCAAAGGTTATTCATGTCCAATAAGACAGCTCCTTTGATGAGATGGCATCATGATAAAAGAGTGGATGATGGTGTGTTAAGACATCCGGCTGATTCAATGGCATGGAAGTCATTTGATGATAAATATAAGGATTTTGCAGCTGAACCTCGGAATGTACGACTTGGCCTAGCTAGTGATGGTTTCCAGCCATTTACTCACTCAAAAACATCATACAGGATTTGGCCAGGAATACTCATTCCATACAACTTGCCACCATGGATATGCATGAAAGAATCTAATTTCATTCTTTCGATGCTTATTCCAGGGCCAGAGGGTCCGGGAGATGCTATTGATGTCTATCTTCAACCGTTGATTGATGAGTTAAATGAGTTATGGGAAGTAGGAGTTGAAACATTTGATACTTCAACTCGTGAAAATTTTATGTTACGTGCAGCTTTACTGTGGACAATCAATGACTTTCCCGCATACGGTAACCTTTCTGGTTGGAGTACCAAGGGTAAGATGGCATGTCCTCGTTGCAACAAGGACACTTGTTCTATGAGGTTAGTCAATGGTCGCAAACAATGTTACATGGGTCACCGGCGTTATCTTCCAATGGATCATAGATGGAGGAAAAACAAAAGTTTGTTTGATGGAACCAAGGAGATTAGGCCACCACCACGTTTACTTTCCGGTCCTGAGTTACTGGATCAAGTGAATGACCTTGAAGGAATCATCTTGACAAAAGATGCTAAAAGAAAGGTGAAAATTTCTCATGAGAGAAGAGGAGATAATTGGAATAAGAAGAGTATTTTCAATAAACTTCCATATTGGAGTTCGCTTCTATTACCGTATAATTTGGATGTGATGCATATTGAAAAGAACATTTTTGAAAATATTAATGGGACAATCATGGATATTAATGGAAAGACAAAGGACAATGTCCAAGCTCGTCTTGATTTGGAAGATATGAAAATCGGACCGGAATTGCATCCTATCCGTAAGGGGGATAAGCTTGAGTTACCTGCCGCATCATACACGTTATCTAAGAAGGAGAAACACTTGTTTTGCTTATTTTTTAAGCAATTAAGACTCCCAGATGGGTTTTCATCAAACATTTCTCAAAGTGTTAACATGAAAGAACATAAACTCTCAGGTTTAAAAAGCCATGATTGTCATGTCCTTTTACAACATCTACTCCCTCTAGGGATACGTGGTCTTCTTCCAAAAAAAGTGTGTGAACCTCTTATTGAGTTGTCTTTGTTTTTTACTAGCTTGGGTGCTAAATCTTTGAGGGTAGATGAGCTAGAAAGGATTGAGTCCCAAATCCCGATTACCTTATGCAAGTTGGAACAAGTTTTCGTGCCTTCTTTTTTCGATGTCATGGTGCATTTGTCAGTTCATTTGGCTAATGAGGCTAAAATTGGTGGACCCGTCCAGTATCGATGGATGTACCCTATTGAGCGTATGTTATATCAGCTTAAAAAACTAATTCGCAATATGGCTCGTCCAGAAGCTTCAATTGCAGAGGGGTATATAGCAAAAGAGTGTATGACTTTTTGTTCAAGGTACTTGAAAGGAAGCAAGACAAAATACAATCAAATTGAGCGAAACTGTGATGAGGGGTTTGAAAAGGTTGAAGGTGAAATATCCGTATTTTCACAATGTGGACGAGGACTAGGAGCTGGCATATCTCGTAATCTCAATGAAGATGAGTGGGAGAAAGCTCATATATTTGTCTTGAAGAATTGTGATGAAGTACAACCTTTTCTCAAGTAAGATCAAATACCTTCACATGGTCATTTCAATTTTTTCATCCATTTGATTTTTTTGGTTTACTTTTTGCATCCATATGTAGTTTTCATTAATATTTCATAACAGGAGTACTCTCAGATCAAAGAAATTAGTACATCGAAAGTGTCGGAGGATGAGTGGAATAGAAACTTTATCATTTGGTTTAAAAAGAAAGTGAGTAGATTCATTACATATGTTATTTAGTGTTTGTAAAGATAAATTGCCTTACTTATTTATGTTGTAATTTGTTTTAGGTTGAAAAAATGCGAATGCAAGACCAACACACAAATTTGAATGTGCTACTATCATTGTCTCGTGGTCCTTCACAGTATGTCATGTGCTTTAACGGTTATCTTGTCAATGGATATAGGTTTCGGATTGAAGCTAGTGACACCAATTCCAGGACACAAAATTCAGGGGTATGTGTACTTGGTGATATAGGTAATGAGACAGATTTTGTTGATTATTACGGTGTGTTGACAGAGATTCTTGAACTACAATATCTTGAGGAAAAACGATTGGTTTTATTTCGGTGCAAGTGGTTTGATGTGCATGATAAAGAGAAAGGAGCCAAAATAGATGAATATGGTTTCACTAGCATTAATTGCAATCGACTTTTGAAAACAAATGAGCCATTTATTCTGGCAAGTCAAGCTTCCCAAGTGTTTTATGTTAATGACAACATTAATAAAGGCTGGCATGTTGTTGTTAAGACACAACCTCGGGATCTCTATGAGATGGGAGAACCAATAGAGGATGAGAGCAATAATACAACTGAATTAGGTGAAGCATACCAACATTCGAAATCTTTCAAGTATGATTGTGGTCACTCAAATTCAGTCGATGAAGATGGTCAAAATATCCGGAGAAGAACAGATTCGAGCCGGCAGTGGTTGACATGACAACAATCAAAAGAAAGAGAAAGCGAAAAGTATTTTGATGGTTCATCATGCGTCCTTTTTTGATCCTGATTTTGGTTAGATGGTTGAAAATCAATTTAATATATCCTCATTTTCTTATTTATTCTTCATTTCTGCCATATATCTAAGTCATGGTCTCATGTTATTGTCAGGTTTCTGGTGTAACGAGTTCATTCTCTTGTTTCATTCTTTTGGGAGAACTGATGTGAGAAACATTATTCCAGGTATCTTGTTTATTGTCAGGCTATTTATGAACACCGATCTTCTATGTAGATATATTTATGAGTGTGAATTAGTGTTTTTATTATCCGTAATTATTCTTCCGTGTAGATATAACTTGAATTAGTGTTTTTATTATCCGTAATTATTCTTCTGTGTAGGTAAATGAGATCACATTTATCATTTCCTAAACTATCTAAGAAAGATATTCAATACTTCTAACAACATTTTGCTTCTACTTGACTCTTATTTATTTACGTATAGTTATTACTATTGTTTTGATATAAGAACCGTGTATAGGTGAGATGTATGTATGTTTGCATTCTGAGACTCGAGTCTCGTTAGAAAATCACTTTTTTCACATGTATTGTGATCCTTCCGTATCTTTTTCATACGGGCTCTAGAACCTAATTAGGCTCCTCCTTTCAACATGGAATATACCCCATATTATGTTCTCCATGCACTCTTTTTTTTGTGATCACTCTCTTCTTCAATCCTTAAGTTCTTGTGGGACACACTTATTTTTCTTATCCGATGAGTGATGTTTGTCCATGTTTGGCACTTATGTGTCTTGTGTGATCGAGGTGTTGTAATAGGAATTCCACGCAATATCGACCTTGGATTCTTGAGCTGTACAATGAGTCATTTATGATATTGTTGGAATATTAATATCATGTAATGTTTTTTATCTAAGTTTTGCTCCATTTAATCCCCTGGTTGATGGGAGATGCAACTTTATTTACCAATAATGCTGCCTCCTACAGTAGTCTTAATTTTGTAGTTTAGCAGTCCTTGGTTACTCCAACCATCTACATTTATTATTATAGCTATTTTGTCCCCCTTCTTTATCTCTCAATCTTCAGATATAAATAGTTGGCTAGTTGGATTTGAAATGGGAAGCACTTCTGCCACCTATCATCTACTATGATAAAGGCATAGAACATTGATGTTAGGCTGCATTGTTATAGAATTTGCCACAAATATGGTGGCAAAGAATGCTTATTAATTGTGTTATGCTTTGTTGGAAAATATATCTTTGTAGTGAAAAGTTTGTGCCTGCTTATTCATTGATGTTAGCTCCATACTTATTCATTGTTTCCTGCATGTCCTGTACAATTTATACCTTATTATGCTTATAGGGTGAGAATGTAGTGTCTTGGAGTTGAAATGTTTATTTCTCCGACTACGGGGAAGCATTTTTGTTTGATCTTCAGGGCCAGCATGATGAAAAGCTTACTTTTATTTTCCCTTATGCATTTTTCTTTAGAAATTCATGTATTTTAGTTGAAATACTGACAAAGTTTTGTTTTCCAGCTAAGTTGGCTATGATGGATGGGTATCATTCGAAAAAGATCGTACTGAGACAATATCCCAACAATTGAAGATGTATAATCAAGCACTTTCCATCAGCCAATTATTGTAGTACGTAAGCATATTTTTGAAGGTATTTTGTAGTAACGACTAAAGCCATGTGTTTCTTTTGTGGATGTGATATCACAAAATCCTTTAAATTTACATCTATATGTACTTATCTTTTGGAGACTAATATATCATTGTATATATTGATGTATTTCATTAGTATAAAGCTTATATTGGTTTGCTTTATTTAATGTAGTTTTGGGCTTCAAAATTATAGCATTGATATTTTTATGAAAATATAATAAATTTTGAAATATTACCAAAAAGAACACCAATATTGTTACATTTTAGTGACGGGTCAATGGCTTTATAATGAGGAGATGTATTATTAATATATCATGAATTAATGAGGAGCAAATGGTCTTTTAATGAGAAGATGTGTTATTAATATTTTAATAAATTAATGAGGAGCAAATGATCTTTTAATGAGGAGATATATTATTAAAAATTCATGTTTTAATGAGGAGAAAATGGTCTTCTAACGAGGAGTTATGTTGTCATTGAATTTTTATCCAATGAGGAGTGAATGACCCAATAATGGGGAGATTAGTTGTCACTAAAAATAATTTTAGTGAGTAGCATGTCTTCTCATTAAATGCATGAGATTAGTAATGAGGAGTTTGATTTCTCCTCATAGTATGTCTTTAGCGGCGGAAGCTGCAATGAGGATCAAGTTCTCCTCATTAAAAGTCTTTAATGAGGAGAAAAGGACAATTAATGAGGATAATTCTCCTCATTATAGACCCTTTTTCTAGTAGTGTTATGTGATAATGGAGTTTGGGAGGTTTGACGGTTTGGGAGGTTTGGAGCAGAATAGTGGGGTAGTGGGATTATTTTTCTTTTTTTTAATGTTTTTTTTATCATGTAGATAAACCGGGTCACGAAATGGGTCAATTGGGTGAAAATCGGGTCAATTGACGGTTTTTCACTCTGAAATATAATATAATATATTGATAAAAAGGACCAATTTCAACAATTTTTTGGCAGTTAGGATATACGCATAGTTTCACCGGCACTACAGACTAACTAAGACTTCAATAGACAAAATTGACCCCATCTAATGCGTATCAGGCTTCATCTTCTTAGGTTCAAAATTTTGTCCTAAAGTTTCTCCTCCTACACAATTAAAAAGGTAAGTGGAAATAAAGAACTAAAAAAAATGGGGAAAGTTGTGGACGAAGACATTGGAAAATAGAATTGGTGAGAATGACAAATCCACTGTTCGCTGCCCCAAATTTACTGTTCACTACAATGTTTTGCAGTGAAATATACCTTAAATCCGCTCTTCTATTATCCCACAGTTTTGGTAATTTTTTATGAAAATGACATCGAAAAAGAAATCTGAGAAATTATTATTAAGGTTAAAGGTCGTGAAGGACAGTTTTAATCTAAAATGAGTGAGAAGGACAGTTACTAAATTTGTTACTACATTTTTGTACATTTGTTACTACAGTTTGTCATTTTTAACTATTTTGTATCTTATCTTATCCTTCTGGACTCGCCCCTTAATATTAAATGAGATCGTAGAAAACAGAGGACAAAAAAAGGAAAAATATTGTGAAAGAATTACTTTCTTTCTTTTGATGTTTAGATCAAAAGATATATGTTCGTTTTTGTAATTGAATAGGAGAAAGAATGTAAGATTCAGTGGAATAGTGATTTTCCTTTTTGTCATGAAAAATTATTTCATTAGACTAAGCAGTATATTTATGGGGGTAGTGGTTTAAAAGGAAAAAAAGAGGGCATCAAATCCAATGTTTGTTACAGTGGAACTGGCTTCAAATCCAATGTTTCACTATTCCACTGTTTATGTGTTTTTTCCAAAAATGACATCGAAAATAACGTTGAAAAAATATCAAATGGGATGTCTAAATAAAGAGGACGAAAAAAAAGAAAATTGTGATGAAAGAATTACCATTTTTAGACAATCAAATCAAAAGATATATTCGTTTTGGTAGTTGAATACGTGAGATTATAAATCACAGTAGAATAATGACATGTTCTTTTTACCCGAAATAAAATTCCACTGCCTCTTTGCTTATTTTTATATTCAAATTGCTTTTTTAATAATAAAACTTTTATTTATATGTCTACCTTGTCCTTCTTAACATTTGCCTACAATTAAAATTAGTAAATCATACACCATCTATATTACCAAAAATCATGATTTTTTCATCATAGGTTTATTTTCTTATATTTTTTATGCCTCGTTGGGCTCTACCTTAAGTTGGAGGTTGTTACACAAAACTAACACAAAGACCTCTTTTTTTGTTTTTTTTGTTTTTTTAACCGAACACAGTCAACTCTTTAATAAAAAGTCGACAACTAATATCCTATATAAATGAAGATTTGCATCCATTCATCTCATCTAATCTTCATAATCGATAAAACTCATAGATAGATGGCGAAAATTTCTGCAATTGCTGTGACTTTTGTTGCAATGGTGGCAATGTTGGTGTTTTTCGAGGAGCAACATACGTTGACGGATGCTGCTGCTGCAGTGGTTTGTAATCCAATGTGGTTGTCTCCTTGCGAAGATGCATTTTCATGGTGATTTCTTCTTGTTGTAACAGATTGCAGGAAGAACCTAGAAAAGCAGAAGCATTTAAATCGTAAATTAAACAATCAAGAACAAGAAACTAAGAAACACGGAATTTAACGTGTTTTATTATGCATAGAAAGCTGCACAGATTATTACATGAATGCTGGTATTTATGGTCCTAGGAATCAAACCCTAGCCAACAAAACAACCTAGTATTTTACTAAAATACCCTGAGATGCAGTCTTCCAGATTCATATGATTACCAGATGAACCAGATGCTGACAAGTAATTATCGTTATCCAATTGCAGTGTTGTATGTATAAGATCTGGCCCAGCTCGCCCTAAACTTAATGCGAGAAGTCAGCAAGATCTTGCCCAGCTCACCCTAAACTCAATGCGAGAAGTCAGTAAGATTTGACCCAGCTCACCGTGAACTTAACGAGAGAAGTCAGCAAGATCTGGCCCAGCTCGCTGTAAAACTTAACGCGTGAAGTCCGCAAGATCTGGACCATCTTGCCATAAACCTTAACGCGTGAAGTTAGCAAGATATGGCCCAACTCGCCGTAAACCTTATCGTGAGAAGTCATCAATATTTGGCCTAGCTCGCCATAACATGTAACGTGAGAAGTCAGCAAGATCTGGCCCAGCTCACCATAAAACTTAACGCAAGAAGTCAGCAAGATGTGACCTAGCTCGCCGTAAAACTTAACGCAAGAAGTCAGCAAGATCTGGCCCAACTCAGCGTAAACCTTAACGTGAGAAGTCAGCAAGATCTAGCCCAGCTCGCCGTAAACCTTAAAGCGAGAAGTCAGCAAGATCTGGCCCAGCTCACCGTAACACTCAACGTGAGAAGTCAGCAAGATCTGGCCGCTTGCCACAAAACTAAACGCGAGAAGTCAACAAGATCCAACCCAGCTCGCCTTAAAAATTAATGCGAGAAGTCAGCAAGATCTGACCCAGCTCACCGTAAAACTTAACACGATAAGTGAGCAAGATCTGGACCAGCTCTCCGTAAACCTTAACGTGATAAGTCTACAAGATCTGGCCCAGCTCGTCGTAACACTTAATGCGAGAAGTCTTCAAGATCTGGCCTAGCTCGCCGTAAAACTTAACGCGAGAAGTCAACAAGATCTGACCCAGCTTGACGTAAAACTTAACGTGAGAAGTCAGCAAGACTTGACCCGGCTCGCCATAAAAATTAATGCGAGAAGTCAGCAAGATCTGAGCCAGCTCGCCGTAAAACTTAATGCGAGAAGTCAGCAAGATCTGGCCAAGCTCGCCGTAAACCTTAACCCGAGATGTCAGCAAGATCTCACCCGGCTCACCGTAACACTTAACGCAAAAAGTCATCAAGATCTAACCCAGCTCGCTGTAAACATAATGCGGGAAGTCAGCAAGATCTGGCCCAGCTCGCCGTAAACTTAATGCGACGTTAGCAAAATCTGTTCCAGATCGCCGAGAGCTAATTCAAAAACTAGAGCTCCAACTTAGTTGGACAATATTTGAACAACCGAGCCCCAAGATTAGCTCGGACTTAGCCAACATGCGCCTACTAAAAAAGCCAAGTCATCATGTTGCTGACTCTTCGTCAATGTACATGTCCAAGCCTCGAGAGTCAGGCTTGGAAAATATGTAATAGAAACATGAGTATGCCATAAAAAACCATAGGTTAATGAATGGAATACTGGGGGGCAAGATACCGCATCAACAATAAAGTAAGAAGAAATTACATAAAAAGAAATGCATTAAAAAAATCGTTTCCATTATCAAACAGGAAACAATACATCTAAAATTTCAAAACAGAAACAAAATCCCTAAACCGTACTGATCTAGGCATCCGGGGTCGGATTCCTCTGTTGCTCAGAAGGGGGAGGAACCGAGCCAGAGGCAGCAACAGGCTTACCAGAATAATTGGACACAATGTCCACTCCTGCCTTAAAATCCTTCAGACGCTCATCATAGACCTTGCTTATTCCCGGTTTATAATAAACCTTTTTGGGAAGAGTGTCTATGACAAGGACATGAAATTGACCCATCGCTTCATCCACACCCTGAGTATATCTATGATTCATGACGAGGATGAGTAGCAGCTTCAAATTATTAGCAAAGTCCTCTGAATCCTTATATGCCTGGATAGCCTCAACAGCCCGAGCTGGAGCAGCGGCCTCCAGTTCAGCCAGTTTTCCTTGGAGTTCGGTCGTAGCTTGTTCCATCCCCTTCCTTTCCTTGGTAAGCTCATCTGCAAGAACCTTCATAATCTTGGCCTCCTTAGACTGGAGCTTCTCATAGAGATCTTTGATCTCCTTGTCTTTGGACTCCACGGAGCCCTTCAGCTTTGATCGACCCTCCTGCAGGTCGGCCACCTTCTTCTTCTTCTTACCGATTTATAATAAAACTTCTTGGGAAGAGTGTCCATGACAAGGCCAGGACTCTGACCTATGGCTTCATCCACACCCTGAGTATATATATGATTCAGGGCGGGGATGAGTATCAGCTTCTAAGCATTAACAAAGACCTCTGAAGCCTTTTATGCTTGGATAGCCTCAGCAGCTCGAGCTAGAGCAGTGGCCTCCAGTTCAGCCAGTTTTGCTTGGAGTTCAGCCGTAGCCTGCTCTATCCCCTTCTTCTCCTCGGTAATCTCATCTACCATAACCATCACCGGCCTTCCTAGTCTGGAGCTTCTCATAGAGAGCTTTGATCTCCTTGACTTTGGACTCCACGGAGCCCTTCAGCTTCGATCGACCCTCCCGCAGGTCGGCCAACTTCTTCTTCTTCTTCTTCCTGGTTTCTAATAAACCTTCATGGGAAGAGTGTCTATGACAAGGTCAGGAAACTGACCTCTTACTTCATCCATGCCCTGTGTATATCCGTGATTTAGAATGGGGATGAGTAGCAGCTTCAAATCATTTGAAAAGTCCTCTGAAGACTTATATGCCTGGATAGACTCAGCAGCCCGAGCTAGAGCAGCCAAGGACAGAGGTATCTGAAATGTTTAGGGGGACTAAGCCCATCCGAACAAAAAAAATCACACTAAAAATTCTATGTGATCTAGTTTGATCCGTCAAATTTTCTTAATCAAGCCCACCCGACAAATCGGATATAGTCCATTAGCCCAACCTAAATTTAAATCATGGCTTAATCCTTGAGATCAGCGGCCTCTAGTTCATTCAGTATTGCTTAAAGTTCGGCCGTAGCCTGCTGCCCCTTCCTCTCCTCGGTAAGCTTATCTTCAAAAACCTTCAGCTCGGCCTCCCTAGTCTGGAGCTTCTCATTTAGAGCTTTGATCTCCTTGTATTTGGTGTCCACGGTGCCTTTTAGCTTCGATCGACCCTCCCACAGGTCGGCCACCTTCTTCTTCTGATCAGCTATGTCTGCAGAAGCTTTTCTCAATCTCCGGAAAACTTCCGGCCCGACCAAAGTCCCCTGAACAAAGAAAACAACAGATGTCAAAAATTAAAATGATAGCTGGCACATTCATAAAGCAAAAAAGAGGGAACTTACGAATTCCATGGACTTGAAGCCGACCACGGACAACTCTTTGTCTGACATCTAGGACATACGCTCCTGATCAGTAGCAGCATCTTCCGGGCCTTCTCGCCCCCTGAACTCCCTTGTGGAGTGCGCCAATTCGGCCCTTCTTGGTGGGTCTCTCCTGTGGGTTTTCAGCAATCCTAGATCTACTCTTCTTTTGGAGATGCAGACCATCTCATTCTTTCCCTCACAGGTCAGATGCATCCTGGGTAGTCAGGTCAACTTCCTCCAAAATAGCTTGGGAGGAAGAATGAACTGTTGAGGTAGTGTCCTTATTAGTGCCCAATGGCTGAGTAGGGATGAGGCTTCATGCTTGGCGTCCTCTCAGAAGATTGGCTGAACTCAGCCTCACTCTTAGCACCAACAATCACTTCGGCAAAATTAACCACTACACATAAATCAGAGAAGCTATTAGTTAAAAAAAATTAATTACTAGTGCAAAATATAAAGGGAAAATGGAATTCCCTACAGATGGCACACTCATTTTTACTAAGGGCTTTATAAGGGCTAGGCCCCGCATCTTCTAACCGAGCCGCAGAAATCAGCTCGTCATATAGGTTATCCCATTAAATACAGTATCCTGACTCATGGATCCCCTTCACTAGATCTTCGTCTAGCTCACTAGAGTATCCTGACTCATGGATCCCCTTCACCTAAAACCCTTGAGTTCCACCGACTTAACTCCGGATGATCTTCATGCCGGATGAAAATGAACTGTTCCTTCCACCGTTTGTGAGATGAATCTCCTTTGGGGATAATGGGAACGTCACTCAAACGCTAGTTCTATGAGAAAAGTAGTACCGCCCTGGGTGGTCCTTCACCCCAACACGGTGGTGAAAGTACCTAAACCTCCGCACCAAAAACTTGATGCAAATTAACCGGCACCAAATAGTAAACCCAATAATGGCCCTAACACCGTTGGGGGCTATACGAGAGAGCCTTAGCTCGTAATGACGAAGCACGACAAAGAGAGCTGGACAAAATGGAATCCTCAGGCCAACCTCGAAGTATTCCCTGTGAATGGTGCAAAACCCATCCGGTGGGTCATGTGCAAAATTGGGAGGATCAGAGGGCCACCTGGGGGCATATCTCTCTATGTTAATGACATACAGCTCATAGATTTTATCTAAATCTCACTGGGAGAGAATAGATTTGACACCCCCACTACCGGTAACGGCCATCTCGGTTTCTAGGGTTCTGGTGGAGGTCGGTTAAACTGTCTAAGGGGGATAACAAGAAACATGTGATGAATGGAAAATAAATTGCAAATAGGTGACTTGCAAAAATAATTTAAAGATTGAGAGCAGGGGAAGAGCAGTCGTAAAAGCCCATGGTCTTCTTGTTTAATAGAGTATGATGAAATGACGGACATGACGGAGGTTATAAGCCCCAAACACTTCTCGGAAACTGTCCCAATTTGAATTAGTGGGCAAAAATGCCTCGAATCTCATGACAGTTATGACAACGTCATAACGGCATCCCTGCCACCTGGCAAATTCACAAACCTCTGCATCTGGATGACCGCGTCGAGCCAGTATCTTAGCACATCTGAGCCGACCCCAGGAGATCGTCTAGATCAGGGGATCTTAAGATGGAGGTCGGACCAACCCTTCGCCATGTGTCACCTCCACATCAACTTAGCAATAAATGTAGATAAAGGAAGTACAAATCCTAAAGGTCAAAGACCTTTGTCCATAGGTGGGTATAAGCTCCGACTTGAATCCCAGGTGGGGGGTTAGCACGACAGCCTCTTCCTGACCAACACAAGTCGGTCCAGGAGGTCTTAAGCATAAATCGCCCACGTGCATAATAAGTCTGCATGATTATCTCTTATAATTAAGGACAACAAATCATAATTATCGCTTCCTTAAGGAATACGAAATCAAAGTCCACCAAGGACACGGCCCATACAGGCCTATGGCACAAGCCCCTCTATATAAACATTCCTTGAGGAACTACGAGAGACTTGATTCCTGACTAATTCACAGGATATGTGGGCAGCTTGAGAAGCCCTGGCTGCCAACAGGTTATCCAATCTTGTGGTATTAAGAACTAAGAAGAGCCCGGATGTCTTCTGTAGAAATTAAGCAGGATTCATTGCATGTTTTGCCTGCAACTTTAAACTGATCAATATTATATTTACTGAGTTCTATAAAATCTCTTTCCATCGCGGTCCGCGTATATGTTCTTATTACTCGTCACTCTACATATTTTTCCCTCAAAACCAATATATCTTTAGTCATGGAAATAAAAAGTTTAGAATGTGAAAAAAGACTATATATATATAGACATAGAAAGAATTAATGCTATGCCATGACTACAAATTAAGCAGTATCCATAATTGCTTATGTCAATGAATAGAAGATATCCTACCCTCGGCCCTATATATATTAAGTATCCCGAGCCGTCGGTCATCAGGTTGTCGAAAATTGACATGTCAGCCAAACCATTTCTACGTCAGCACCACAATTGTTGACATGTCAGCCAAACTGTTTCCACGTCAGCACCACAATAGACATGTCACCAAACCATTTCCACGTTAACACCTCGTCAGCATTTCTTTTTTGTAAAGAAAAAAAATTGAGCCATTCCACGCCAGCATTGTTTGTAAAGAATAAAAATTTGAGCCATTGCGAAATTGGTCCTCACACCGGAAAATACTGTCTGAGGTAATTTTCCGACCAATCTTATTACCATATCATCCGAAAGACATGTAGTTAGGATGTTTATGTTGCGCCCACGATTATCGTCACACTCATAAATTTGCTAGCCGGAGACGTAAGTGCGTGTTCCTTGGTTACCCGTTCACGAAGAAAGGATGTACCTTGTATGACCTAGATACGTAGGAGATCTTAGCATAGTAGATCAGGGGTTCGATGCCTCTCCTACCGGGGATCCACCCTTGCCGGATCCTCCGGTTGATGGGGGACAGACTTGACAGTTGACACATGTGATACTGGGGGTAATATAGTGTCTTCACCACAACCGTGACATCCAGGTGACGGTACTGAAGAGTTGGGTAGGGGTAGACAACAGAAGATTCTGAATTCACGCTTCCAAGACATTGTGACGCATACATTGATTGAGCAGAAAAGTCCCATTCCATGCTCTTCCGGTCCGTCAGTTTCCTCAGGTACTCCGTATCCTCTTATGCATTATATTAATTATGATACGTTATCTGATAAACATCGCAAGTATCTTACAGCTATTACAGTGGGTAATCCTCCTAAATCTTTTATGGATGCTATGAAACATGAAGGGTGGTGTAAGGACATGTCAGAAGAAATTCAGGCACTTGAAGATCAGGGTACTTGGGTTTTGGAACCCCTTCCCCCAGGGAAAAAGGCATTGGGGAGTAAGTGGGTGTATACAAAGAAATATGATGAGCACGGCACACTACAGCGTTTGAAAGCCTGGTTAGTGGCATTTGGGCATCACCAAGAAGAAGGTAATGATTACACAGAGACTTTTGCCCCTGTGGCGAAAATGGTTACGGTTTAGACATTTCTCAGTGTTGCGGTGGTCAAACGGTGGGACATTCACCAGATGGATGTTCATAATACATTCTTGCATAGGGATTTGAAGGAGGAAATCTATATGAAAATCCCTCCCGGGTTTGAGTAGCGGGGATTGAACTTGGATTGCAAGATGCGCAAATCGTTATACGGGTTGAAACAGGCCACGAGATGATGTTTTGCGAAGCTTGCTTCTGCTTTGCGTGAGTATGGTTTTCGTCAGTCCTACTCTGATTATTCATTGTTTACTTTGCATCGAGATCATATTGAGCTATATGTCCACATTTACGTTGATGATATGATTGTTTCCGAGAACGATAAGGTTGCGATGTGGATTTTTAAAGACCACTTGGGGAAATGTCTTAAAATGAAGGACCTTGGAGTGTTGAAATATTTTCTTGGGATTGAAGTGGCGAGCAACAGGGATGGAATTTTCTTGAATCAGCGGAAGTATGCCTTCGATATTATTCATGAAGCTGGTTTACTTTGAAGCAAGCCGGCTAATTTCCCGATTAAGCAGAATCACAAGTTGGCACTTGCTACGAGCGAGTTGTTGAGTGATCCAGGGCCTTATCGTCGGTTGATTGGATGACTTATATATCTCGGCGTTACCCGGCCTGATCTGGCTTATTCTTTGCATGTGTTATCTCAGTTCATGCAATCACCCCGTGTTGACCATTGGGATGCGGCCCTACATCTCGTCAAATATTTGAAGAAGCATCCCGGCCAGGGAATTTTGCTGTGTTCAGATAGCTCGCTTCTTCTTGAAGGTTGGTGCGATTCTGATTGGGCGGCTTCCCCACTTACTCGACGTTCATTGAGCGGTTGGTTTGTCTTTCTGGGTCTTTCCCTGATCTCTTGGAAGTCCAAGAAACAAACCACTGTATCCCGTTTTTCGGCCAAGGCAGAATATCGATCGTTGGCTTCTATTACATTTGAGTTGAAATGGTTGAAATAGTTGCTTGCTGACCTTGGAATTCGTCATCCCCCGGGGATACAACTCTTTTGTGATAGCCAATCGGCCTTATATATCGCACAGAACCCGGTTTTTCACTAACGCGTGAAGCCTATCGAGGCGGATTGTCACTTCGCGCGGGATGCGATCACGGATGGATTGATTTTGCCATCGTATGTCCCGACGCGGCACCAGTTGGCGGATATTTTTACAAAGGCGTTGGGTCGTCAACAATTCGAATTTTTATTGCGCAAGTTGGGCGTTCGAGATCTTCACGCACCCACTTGAGGGGGGGTATTACGACTATGACGTATGTGTATTATTGATTGTATTTAACTATTAAAGGTAGTTTAGTCATTGTGTAGAATTATGGAAGACCTGAGAGTGACTATATATTTGTATCCTGTGATTGATGAAGTGAACATGAAATACATTTGACTGAAATTTGTCACATGTCTTAATGCCATATCATCCGAAAATTGACATTTCAGCCAAATCATTACCATGTCCGCACCAAAATTGACATGTCAGCCAAACCATTTCCACATCAACACATCGCCGGCATTTTTTGTAAAGAAATAAAAAAATTGAGTTTTGTAAAGAATAAATAAAGGAAATTGAGCCATTCCACATCAGCACCTCGTCAGCATTTTTTTATATAGTTAATTGTCAATTATGACACATTTATAAAGATGTCAGGATTTTAGAATTATAACAAAAGATTTTTGTCAAAAAGAACACCTCACTAGTGAAAATGAAAATGATAGTGAATTTGAAAATGAATTACGTTGGTTTTGTGCTGAAAATCCACGTAATTCCCTTTAAATTGACTTTCATCAGTGAAATGTCCTTTTTGATAAAAATCTTTTCTTATAGTCATTTTTACCTGACATATTTCATATTGTGTCATTTAGGACCTTTATCCCATTTTTATAATGAATAACAACTTGCGAAAATTGACATGTCATCCAAACTACATCGTAGGGTCACAAGAGACTAAATCTATATTTTTTTATTCAAAATTTTGTTTCACTAGGGTTACCGAAGCCTAAAAATACACTTTTTAACTACAAAACTATATTTTTTACCAACAAAACTATATTGTTTTAATAATAAAAAAATTATCGAATCTCAGTGGCGTCACGTGAACCCACCCCAATACATGTGCATCCGCCCCTATTTACGATCGAGACAATCAAATTTTATAGTGTGTTAATCAAAGTCAAATTTTATGTGGTCCGACCGAAATCTGTCAAAGCCTCCGACTTTTATTCGTTTACAGGATTTTGTGATTTAGACTTCACTCACTGTCTCTTTGTTTACTAAGTTGTACAAATTAATTACTTTAGAAATTGCCATCTTTCATACGTTTCTTTCTACCTACTGCAATTTAGTTTCTGTTTAGCAAGTTTTACTCGATTGGGCTATAAGCTAATGAGGGCTATTCGTGAGCTACTAGCATTCAACTCGATTTGTTTTATTTTTCTTTTTATTATTACTTTTCTTGAACGAGTTTGAGTCGAAGTACTCGAATAATTAACCGAGATGATTAATCGTAGTTTCAAAAGAATATTAATCCAGTTATATCAAATTATTATTCAATTAAGTATATTTATAAAATTTATTATTAAATAATATTTTGTATACATTATTAATTTGTTACTAGTCGAGATCAATCTTTTAATATTATTTTATAAAATTCACATGAACTCTTAAAAACTAAAAAAGTTTACGAGCCGAATCAAATCATATCGAGTGTTGAATGCCTCTTTAAAGTGTTCCCATGCATCATCAAATGGCTCTACCGGTCTTTGCTTGAAGTTTAAAATTTCAACCATCAATCACATCGTTTTAATAGCTTTAGTGGGAAGTATTTCTTCACACGAGGTCACCCCAAGTGGTAATTGACCTCACCGATAAGGAAAGTGGCCATTGCGCTTAGCTTTGTCCCTAGGAGTAAAAGGGAAAAGTGCAATCCGAATACATCCTTCCCGAATGTCAACCGGTGTCACTGTGCTACTGATCTCCAAAAAACTATCGTGCCATGTGAGAGCTCGGATCTTCATTCTGTAGACCATGAAATTGTGAATAACTTTGTACCATCTGAATCATATTGGGTTCAGAGTAATAAGACTCACCTGGATCGCTGGGTGGGCACTGAGCCGGAATAGATTTCCATGTCAGCACCAAAATTGACATGTCAGCCAAACCATTTCCACATCAACACCTCGCCGTCATTTTTGTAAAGAAATAAAAACACTGAGTTTTGTAAAGAATAAATAAAAGAAATTGAGCCATTCCACATCAGCACCTCATCAGCATTTTTTTATATAGTTAATTGTCAATTATGACACATTTAGAAAGATATCAGGATTTTAGGATTATAAGAAAAGATTTTTGTCAAAAAAAAAGCACTTCACTAGTGAAAATGAAAATGATAGTGAATTATGTTGGTTTTGTGCTGAAAATCAACGTAATTCACTTTCAATTCACTTTAACTTTCACTTTCACCAGTGAAATGTCCTTTTTGACAAAAGTATTTTCTTATAGTCCTTTTTACCTGACATCTTTCATATTGTGTCATGTAGGACTTTTATCCCTTTTTTATAAAGAATAAAAACTTACAAAAACTGACATGTCATCCAAACTACATCGTAGGGTCACAAGAGACTAAATCTATATTTTTTTATTCAAAATTTTGTTTCACAGGGGTTACCGAAGCCTAAAAATACATTTTTTAACTACAAAACGATATTTTTTACCAACAAAACTATATCGTTCTAATAATAAAAAAAATTACCGAATCTCAGTGGGGTCACGTGAAATCACCCCAATACATGTGCATCCGCCCCTTATTACGTTCGAGACAATCAAATTTTATAGTGTCTTAATCAAGTCAAATTTTTTGTGGTCAGACCGAAATCTCTCAATCAGCCTCCCACTTTTATTCGTTTACAAGATTTTGTTATTTAGACTTCACTCACTCTCTCTTTGTTTACTAAGTTGTACAAATTAATTATTGGGAAACTTGAAGAAATATGCTCGAAAAGTAAATTTTTGGAAAAATATGCCTCGACTCATGCGGCGCGCATGCGTCACTCATGCGGCACTCATGCGGTGCACAGTGCTCGTGCCGCACTCATGCGGCACGCGTGCGGCCATCGTGTGGCGGAAGCAGGCATATTTTTCAAATGTTTACTTGTCAGGCATATTTTTCCAATGTTTTTCTTTTCGGGCATATTTCTTCAAGTTTCCCGTTAATTACTATAGAATTTGCCATATTTCATACGTTTCTTTCTACCTACAGCAATTTCATTTCTGTCTAGCATGTTTTACTCGATTGCTCGTCACCGTCGACTCTGATTGGGCTGTAAGCTAATGAATGGGCTATTCGTGAGCTACTAGCATTCAACTCGATCTGTTTTATTTTTCTTTTTATTTTTACTTTTCTAGAACGAGTTTGAGTCAAGCTACTCGAATAATTAATCGAGATGATTAATCGTAGATTCAAAAAAATATTAATCCAGTTATATCAAATAATTATTCAATTAAGTATATTTATAAAAATTATTATTAAATAATATTTTGTATACATTATTAATTTGTTACTAGTCGAGAGTAATCTTTTAATATTATTTTATAAAATTCATATGAACTCTTAAAAACTAAAAAAGTTTACGAGCGAATCAAATCATATCGAGTCTGAATGCCTCTTTAAAGTGTTCCCATGCAACATCAAATGGCTCTCCGGTCTTTGTTTGAAGTTTAAAATTTCAACCATCAATCACATCGTTTTACTAGCTTTAGAGGGAAGTATTTCTTCATAAACCCCTGCACGAGCTCACCCCAAGTGGTAATTGACCTCACCGATAAGGAAAGTATCCATTGCGCTTAGCTTTGTCCCTAGGAGTAAACGGGAAAAGTACAGTCCGAATACATCCTTCCCGAATGTCAACCGGTGTCACTGTGCTATTGATCTCCAAAAAACAATCTGACATGTGAGAGCTCGGATCTTCATTCTGTAGACCATGAAATTGTAAATAACTTTGTACCATCTGAATCATATTGGGTTCAGAGTAATAAGACTCGCCCGGATCGCTGCGTGGGCACAGAGCGGGAATAGATTTCTCGATAGTGGGCATGGTATATTTCATTTGACTCTCATATTGGGTGCACATGGCAAAGGCCTCAGTAATGTTTGGTAGAAGTTTCATTAGGAACACCTGTGACCTAACCAGTGCAAAGCCTTCATTCAGCCCTTTCATAAACCTAATCAAATACTCATATTCTATATACCATACGAAGGTAGGTCTAACCTTGCATGTACACTTCATTTCACACTCACGACTAGTGAAAGGAAATATTCCTTGATGGTTTTCATTGATCACTCTTTTTGAATATATATACAATTTATGGCCATACAATCAAGGTCTACAATCATGCTATTAATTAGAGAATATACGGTAACAAACGGTATTGAATAATAAAATATTTACATAATATTTGCTATATTCTAACACTCCCCGGTAGTCGAAGCGGGAGGTTCCCGGACGCTGAGACTGGATCAAAAGTCGTCGAATGGGATGCGAGGCAAACCCTTAGTGATAATAGCGGCGATTTGATGACGAGAAGGAACATGGAGTACGCGAACTTGGTCACGGGCTACTTTTTCACGAACAAAATGAATGTCCATTTTGATGTGCTTAGTATGTTGATGTTGGACGGGGTTGCTGGATAAATAAACAGCACTTACATTGTCACAATGAAGGAGCATAGCTTTTAGGATAGGGCAATGAAGATCTAAAAGTAAATTTCACAACCAACAGGATTCAGAAATGACAACACCTCGATATTCAGCTTCGGCACTGGACTGGGACGAAGTCAGTTGGTGTTATGAGGACCACTATATGAGGTTATCACCAAGAAAAACACAATAGCCTGAGGTGGAACGACGAGTGTCAAGGCAACAACCCCAATCGGCATCGGTGTAGGAGACAAGGCCGGATAGAGACGAAGGGTGAAGGTGTAGCTCAAAGTGGAGAGTACCCTTAATATAGCGCAAAATTATTTTGAGGGCAGCCATATGGAGAAAATTTTGTTGTACGGCGTAAGAAATATTTGGCCAGGTGAATGTAAGATATTGTAGTGCCCCAGCAAGACTGTGATAATGAGTGGGGTCGGAGTAGGACGAACCGGAGGTGGAATCGCGCTTGGAGTTGGTATCAACGGGAGTGAGAACAGGTTTGCATGATGTCATGCTAGGACATTCAAGAATATCCTCGGCATATTAACATTGAGATAAGAAGAGACCACATGTATGTCGAGTAACGGAAATACCCAAAAAAATAGCTAAGGGAGCCCAAATCTTTCATGGAAAATTCTGACGCCAAGAGTGATATAATGGAGGTGCAGAGCAGATCCAAAGACGTGGTCAGAATGATATTATCAACATATGACAGTAGATAAGCCATGTCATGTCCCTTACGGTAAATAAAGAGAGAGTGATCAAATTTACTATGGGTGAAGCCAATGGAGGAAACATAGTCGGCGAACTGTTGATACCTAGTGGCGGATCTAGAAATTAAGTTCAGCGGGGTCCGTAAATCTTTTTAAGGTAAATATTTTTTTTTCACGGGGGCCGAAATATTTTTCTATAGGTAAAATGTAGCATTTTCTTATTTTTAACGGGGTCCGCGGACCCCTTATGTATAGTGTGGATCTGCCTATGTTGATACCATACCCTCATGCATCCTCACACTAAACAAAAGTTGTTTCAATAACAACTTGTTGGTTAGAGATTTTGTCATGTACGGACTCTCAAGCTTGGACCACAGCTTCTCTGATTGTCTGCTTCAGCAACCTCTGTGATAATATCATCTCACAAGCACAACATAATTGTTGAATGTGTTTTCTCCTCTATACTGGCTCTCTCAGCAGCACTTCCTTCTGTTCATTTAGACAAAGGACCCTATAATCCATGTTGCTTCAACAAAGCAAGCATCTTGATATGCCACAGACTAAAACTGTTTCTTCCTGTAAATTTGTCAATCTTGACATTTAAAGCAGACATCTTTCTCACCAGAAAAGCTTGCGTAGATCCCAAATCCTAGCGTCAATTATGACCTTGGTGCCAATCTACCTTGCTTAAAACAGATAAACAGATTTTTGATGAACTTGGACGCTCTGATACCAGTTTGTTATGACGGATCGATCTAGTTATGGCGATTGTGAGTAAAGATAAACAATTAACAAGTAAACAAACACAGAAACAAGAACACAGATTTAACATGGTTTCCGGCAATACAACTAACGTACGTGGCCAACAGAAAAGAAGAAAAGAACATAATATTCAAATATTCAATACAACTAACACTGCAAGTAAACTGGTTTAAAGGGACGACATTTTGTCGTCCCAAAAAAAGTTTAAAGGGACGACATGTCGTCCCTTCTGCACAGTCCCTTTAAAGAACGGGCACCTTTAAATCGACGACAATGTCGTCCCTTTACACATTTGCTGACGTGGCACCGATTTTTTCAATAATTTTCAACGAAGCTGACGTGGAAAGTCGTGCTGACGTGGCTCATATTTAAAGGGACGACTTAACTCAATATTATTTTAATATTTTAAAAATAAATATTTAATTAATTTAATATAAATAAAATTATTTTATACAATTTTTTCAGAAATTATCTTTTCGGACGACATGTCGTCCCAAAAAACCAAAAAAATAAAATTTGAAAATGCATCTTTTGGGACGACATGTTGTCCCTTTAAATAAAAAAATTAAATGTCGTCCCAAAAAACCAAAAAATTAATATTTGAAAACGCATCTTTTGGGACGACATGTCGTCCCTTTAAATAAAAAATTTTAAATGTCATCCCACAAAACCAAAAATAAAATAAAAATTGAAAACTCATATTTTGGGATGACATGTCGTCCCTTTAAATAAATAAAAATAAAAATAAATTGAATATTTTTATTGTTTTTGCATTGCCTTCCATACTTATTTGAAATTAAGGTACTTGTTCCAATAGTCATATAAAAAACAATCGGGAAAGCAAGCATAAACAAAATTGAGATTGACGAACAACTCAAAATTAATGTAAACAATAACCTGAATTCGAGACAAACTAGAGGCAGACTTACAAAGAGAGGTAAAGAAGCTATCAAAAGTAAGTATCCCAACTTGCAAAAAAATGGTTAAATACAATATTTACCAAGAACATAGTAAGTGTGTTGATGCTTATACATAATTACATACAATGTAAATATATAAAGGATCTCACCATTTATATTTAGAAACAAGAAGAAGACCAAGAATATCCACAAGTACCCGCTGCAGAATGAAAACATCACAATTAGGCCAAACTAGTTGCTGAATAGAGAATTCTATTGATTAGTCCCTAAAAAAGTGTCATTTTGTACAAAACAATGACTTGCCTTATTCCAACAACAATCTTAAAATCAACTTCCAATGCACGAACCATGTATTCAAGAAAGATAAGGCTTAATAAGAGTAAACAGTTAACACTTTATTATGCGGTATCGATTGAAGAATTAATTACCTTCTCAAGTTCATCCTCAACAGCTTTGGCAATCTCATTCTTCTGCTCGAAAGCATCATCGACATTCACGAAAAATTGTCCTGTCTAAATAAATGTCATCAGAGCAATGAAATCTAATTGAAAGCTTGAATGGAACGATCGGATATCAGGTCGATAGACTCCAAGTTTTCAAAGTGAGGGGGACATTAGACTTTTTTACGTAGATAATGGCTAGTCTGAGCAAGTCAACTTCAAAATTACTAAGTAAGTCTACTTCAAAGTTAAAAAGTACTAAGTAAAAGCTAAGAAAGTTTCATACTTATAGTTTTTTTTACCACTAGCATAATGAAAACTAATACACTTTCACACTCGTTTCATTCACCTCGTTTAACTAGAATAACATTCAACTCATTCAAAAAATGGCACAACACACAAGTTTTTCCATGCATTAGAAAATTGCACAACTCAATCCAAGTCCAAATCCATATCCAAATCCAAACTACACCATACTCATACACTACTAGCATCAACTCTATACAAAAATGTCACAACACATGTGTTTACATAAAAATGGCACAACACAACTATCTTCAACTTATCAAAGATTCAAATCCATACACTACTATCATCAACTTATTAAAGATCATTTATGTACCATCTAATCTTAGACTAGCTTATTTTCCACACAAAAATGCACTACACTTAATCTACAAAAATGGCACAACACAATCTCGGTTTGAAATTGTAACTTGTTACTACTGTCATCTAACCGAATCGAACCTTCCCATAAACCGAACCCAACCATGTACACAAATGGAACACATCCTCACTATAGTTTTAACTACAATTGCATTTATACACACACACACCAATTTTAACTACTAACTCAAACGAAAATTGAAAATATAAACCAAAATGTTAAACATAAAATAATTGGGGAAAAGATGATTTCTATTATTCACATAGACCACATATTTATAGTACAACATCACCAAAACCCTAAAGTGTAACTTGACACATATACCCTTTTACATATTTTACATATATATATTCTCACACGCCCCATCAAGTTGGAGCATGCAATCACAAATTCCCAACTTGCCCAAAAGAAAACGAAATTGTTACCTGCCGAGAGCCTTGTTCAAAATATCGGCCGGTTGGTGACTAGTGGGAACATGTGACGTGGCCAAATTACCGGATAACAACTCGTCATGAACAAAGTGACAATCGACCTCGATATGTTTGGTACGATCGTGGAAGACAGGATTCTTAGCAATATGGAGAGCCGACTGACTATCACAAAATAGATGCATAGGCTGGGGATGTAAAACACCAAGAGAAAATAACAAGGACTTCAACCACTTCAACTCACACTTGGTAACCGCCATAGAACGTTACTCAGCTTCAGCAGATGAACGAGACACGGTAGGCTATTTCTTGGTCTTCCAAGAGACATGAGAACGGCCCAAAAACACCAAGTAGCTAGTAACAGAGCGTCGAGTCAAGGGGCAAGCGGCCCAATCACTTTCACAAAAAGCCGTCAAAGACAAATCATCCACATGACGTAGTAAAATCCCCTGGCCAGGACTCACTTTCAAAAAAAGCAAAACACGAATCGCAGCATCCCAATACGGTGTCTGGGGATCACTCAAAAATTGAGCAAGAGTGTGCACCGAGTAGCTCAACTAAGGACGAGTAATGGATAAATATACCAGACGTCCTACGGGCGATGATATTGATCCGGATGAACAAACGGCTGACCCGTAGCGGAAGCGAGACGATGATTTTGCTCCATAGGTGTGTCAATGGGTTTACAGCCCAACATTCTAGACTCGATCAAAATATCCAGCACATATTTGCATTTTGAGAGAAATATGCCTTCGTGGCCACGTGCCACTTAAATGCCAAGAAAATATTTCAAAGGTCCCAAGTCTTTCATATGGAAACAAGAGCTCAAATACTGCTTGAAACAAACAAGGGCATCATGGGAAGAGCTTGCAATAATTAAGTCATCGACATAAACCAGAACGTGGAGGGAAACACCATCCCGAGTATAACCGAACAACGAGTAGTCCGCATAAGATTGAACAAAACCAAAAGTTTTCAAAGAAGTAGATAGCTTGACAAACCATTGCCGAGGAGCCTGTTTCAATCCATATAGAGATTTACGTAATCGGCAAACCTTGCCAGGAGAGGAAGCACGATATCCAGGAGGAAGTTTCATGTAGACTTCCTCAGTCAAATTGCCGTGCAGGAAGGCATTATGGACATCCATTTGATGTAATTCCCGATTGCCTGCCACCGCAACGGATAAAAAAACACGTACAGTTCCCATTTTGGCCATCGGAGCAAAGGTCTTATTATAATCAAATCCTTCAACTTGCCGATTACCATGAACAACGAATCGAGCTTTAAGGCGCTCCACGTCGGCGGTGGAGGTGTATTTAATTTTATACACCCAACCACAACCAATGGTACGTTTACCAGGAGGAAGAACCTCCAAAGGCCAAGTTCCATTACATTCCAAAGCATCAATTTCTTCCTGCATAGCCCGACGCCATCCGGGCAACTGAACAACTTCTCGAAAAGTGGCGGGTTCTCGACCCTTAGTAATAGCGGTCAAAAACATTGGTGGCGGATGGAAAATTTGTTATAATCAATATAACAAGCTATGTCAAAAGGTTTACCTGAGGATCCCGGCGAAGACAAGGGAGCAGGTAATGGGTGGGGTCTTCTTTCTGCTGAACAATCGTATGAGTAACGTAGTCCCGAAGCTTCGTTGAGGGAATTTTCACACGCTGGCCACATCCTAAAGCCTCAGTTGTAGATACCCCGCCATCCGGGGAAGAACTCGACTCCGCCATACGCCCTCTTAATGGAGACGAGGGGTCAGAATCCAGGAGGGCAGGAGCCGAAGTGGTGGTTTCCACTGGAACAGTCACATCATCAAGTACATCCTCAGAATCGTCCAATAATAGAGGTTGACTAAAATAGCGTTCCCATTGCAGGCGATCAAGATCAGGGAGGGTGTCAAGAAACGGAAACTGGTCCTCAAAAAATTCAACGTCACGACAAACAAAAAAATCATGAGTCTCAAGGTCATAAAGACGCCATCCCTTCTGACCAAATGGATACCCAACAAACATACATCGCCGAGACCGAGAATCAAACTTATCAGTGGCCCGAGGACGGACAGAAGCATAGCCAAACACCCGAAAACCCGTATATTATTATAAGAAGGGGGACGACCATACAAACATTTATATGGAGTTTTACCATTTAAAAGGCGACTAGGGGTCGGGTTGATCAAATGAACGGCAGTAAGGACACATTCACCCCAAAAATATTTAGGCAATTTTGCTTGAAAATGAAGGGCACGAGCGACATTAAGAATGTGCCTATGTTTACGTTCGACTCGACCATTTTGTTGAGCAGTATCAACACAAGACCTTTGGTACAAGATACCATTTGAGTCGAAAAAATGATGTAAACTTAAAAATTCTTGTCCATTATCACTGTGAAATCACTTAATGTTGGACAATCTTGTTCATAAACGAAATAAAATACAACTAAAACGAAATACAAGAAAATGGAATTACAATTGCAAAGAAAACGGAAAAAGGATATAAGATCCGAGCCCTGTGTAGCACACAGTTTCCTTAAGACTAATTCGCCCCCTCTCCTTCGTGTGCCGTGAGCTTCAGCAGGACGTTAATCTCCCAGGATATAACGGATAGCAATGACAGGAAGCACAACACCTTTAATTGCTTAAGAACCTTGTAGTTTGAACTCTCAGTTTTCATAAGTAAAAGAGGAAGCAGAATGCTCTGTATATGTCTTTCAGAACTGATCAAGAAGTTTGTTTATATAGGCTTTATCATGCAGAGAAGAGCTGGGAACTGATGGAATACGAAAAATGAACAGCCTCCGCATCATTATTTCGAAATGAATGTCATCAAAGCTCAGGATTGGAACAGGCACATCAGCAGCAGATGCCATAAGTGTTGTCAGTTGGAAGGTCTCTGAATTATCATTATTCAGTTCGAAAAATAAAGGTTCATGTTGCAAAACCGAACCTTCACGGGGAGCCTTTGAATCGAGTTGTATTCGTGTCCGCAGGATGCACGCTCGCACACAAGTTCAATCCGAAATCCGGATGGATTTGCACCCCCCCTGCGTCTGCGCGTAGAGAACGGTGTATAAAGTTGGTAAATTCTTACCACTACACTAATACAACATCATATATATGTTGGCTCTTTTCCTTCCTTCATTCGAATGTGGGAGAAATTGGTTTCTCCAATTTTTCCTTTATTACTAACACTTTCCATTCACCACTTAGGCCAATATGACATATCATTTAAAATATCCATTTTAACCATCATTTTCCAACAATCCCCCACATGAATGGAATAGTGTTTAAAACCCTAGCAAAGGCTCTAAGAATGAAATTGAGAGTTCGGCGGTAGATCAATGCATAGGATAGGTAGGTGTGACCCTTTGAACCTTCCCTTGATTAAATATGTTTACTTTACTGGCTGACTAGTAGACGCGATGTCCTTGCACTACAAGAAAATTGAGTTTTAATGAGGGGAAATCCGGTCATTACAAGTCACTTTCCCGTCATGAAAGACTTTTAACGACGGAAATTTACTCTCATCGCCCCTAGTTACTGCTTCTCTATATAAAGGTCAATAATGAGAGTACAACGATCCCATGGCTATTGCTATTTCTCATTAGTGATGGGTATTTTACTCTCATTAACAACTATCAATCATGACAGGACCGTTTACTCTCATTATCGACCTTTATATAGAGAGGCATACGAGGGGGCGATGAGAGTAAATTTCCGTCATTAAAAGTCTTCATGACATGAAAGTGACTTTTAATGACCGGATTTCCCATCGTCAAATATTTGAAACGATAGTATATACCCTCATTGTACGTAAACCAAACTCTCACAAAATCGTGATTCAATGATGACTAATCTCATCACCATCAAGCAAAATAAAACACATTACTAAATGAAAAATAAGTTGTCAAATATTGAAAACAATCCATAAGCATAAATAACAAAACTCTTGAATCACTAGAACAAAAGTGAGAAAAAACTAATTTAACACAAGAAAACATCATAAATACGTATCTTAAGTCCCACCATATCCATGTTAGCATATATATGATATCTTCTGTTATTTTCCATCCATTATTCTAGAATAAAACACTAATACCAGGCATGTACACACAACTAAATCAAGAAAGGTACTATGTATAAGTATAATAAGAACGGAAAACAACCCATGAAAACGAAAGCACATTTAATGAGAATATGTTAAATGAATGTTATAGCAGCATTTTACTAACCAAATTATGACCATATGGAACAGAACACAGTATAACACCAGCCTCTATTGCTCGCTCATATATTGACTGTTGCTAAAATACCTCCCACCAGCTCAACTAAAGAAAACTGCAATCCGTGTAAGACACCAACCTCTAATTCTTGCTCATTGACTACTGCCGTAATGACCTGCATTATTGCAAATGAGAATCTATCCATTGATCTTTTCCACCTACAAGAATCATATAACATAACAACACATATTATGAAACTTGAACAATCAAAACTCGGAGCATGAACAAAGATCCAGAAATATGCAAAATCACATCTTAACCTATATTGAGAAATAGCGTACAAATAATAATTGTTCTTGAAAGGGTGATGAAATAAAAAACCAGAGATTGGCCAAACCTCATCTCTAAACACTTTTGAGAGATATGAAGTGACTTCTCATCAACATACCTTGTTTAAAATGATAAATGGTACCTCTCAGCGGATGTTAACATGCCAATAGAAAGTCATTAGTTCTATATCTGCCATAGGAAACAGAGCACTTGTGGTTTGAAAAACAAGACAAATCTGTAAATTAAATAGATATCAGAATACATACATTCGTCTACACCCTCCTCACTGTCACATAGGAAGACCGCAGCTAGAAAGGAATAATATTTTTTATGCCATGTGTTTTCCAGCATGTCATCATAATCTGTAACCCTACAAAAACAGACCGGTAATATAAGAAACAACGACTAACAATGAGTCGTATAACAAAATCATGTAACTAATTGTATCACAAAATTGGATATCGACTTGACATTGAACGTGGTAGAGGATAAAGATCTAAAACTAGTTGCCCGGGGTAGAACAACCTCATTGGCCAAACCTTATTTCATAAGTCACTTGGACGACCTTAGTTAACCACACCAATGTGTATTATTCTTGCTTGAAAATGAAAGGCATCATACATTCAGAGCAGTAAGCTTTGTCTTGTGATATCCATATGACTTGCTATACATCTTCATATGAAAATTTTATAGTAACAGTTTCACGATCATACATGAAATAATACAAGTTCGTGTCACATATTTAATGGTCACTTTTATCTGCACCTAATTCTCGATTTCTACACGACACACCACATATAAATTCGAAGAAACCTACCCTGGTATCTACCATCAAAATATTTTAGAATAACAAGGTTCCTTTGGTTTGAACTATTAACGTATGCACAATTAAGGACATCGGGATATGGTAATTGCAGCCATAAAGCATTTTTACATTAATTACCTTTTGTCGCGAATGATTCGAACATCTCTGATTTGGCCAAATCTAGAAAACTTTCTAGCTAATTCCCGTTCACTAAGCGAAAAGCATAAACCAGCAACAGACGGTTCTGATTGTAACCAACTGTAAAGGTAAACAGATACTTTGGATTGTTAGGTAAATCCTGCACATGCAACTTTCCACTCTAAGTACTTGATTAACAATATTCAAAAGGTATCTCTACATTTTATCATTTTCAATTAGTTGGTCAATCTGTTACCAAAAAAAAAAAAAGATAAATGAGGGGTTAAAATGTTACAATCATGATAATTAAAAAGAACAATACTTGGAATAAACACTTACATCCTTGGGGTTACCCCATAATCTATGTAGATAGAAGTCTGATTCGTTTGCAATAATAAGAGGAGGCAATCTTTCGGCGCCTCTCGGGTTTGAGGGTTCACAAATCTGCAGCAACTTACCAGAGAAACAGAGTGAAATGGTTATTTACCCTTTATAACAGGAAACAGAACGAAATTAAAACAAAAGCAGAAGAAAAGAAATAGATATACATTGAAAAATGGCAACTTCAATCTTAATATGATTACAGCGGATAAAGGATCATAACCTCGGATTCTTGCTCAGGGTACGATCATCCCCTGTGATTCTTGTCATATCGAAAAAACTAATCCTTTCATGTATTCCAGTTCACTTTTGCTGTGATCGACGACTTCGTCAGAAAACACAAGAATGCTGCCCCGAATCATCGAATTGCATTATTTTAGAGCCTTAAAAAAAATCAAAAGATACTAAAACAGTATGGCCTTATATGGGAACAAACCCTCCATAATTAACAAGTAAAAGTGAAAGATCTAAGTATATTCTATCAAGAATGAGGAAAAAAATAATTACCTTTGTCACAGAACCTGGTTTTAACTTGTTTAGTATTTGACACAATATCATTTCATCTACCAAAAATACGTGTAATTCCTCATCTGAAACATTAATTGGCAAACTCTGATGAGGAAGAAGGCTGTTCAACCATTCAACTATTGTAGCTCGTTGCTTGGTTGTAGTAACAAATAAAAATGAAAAAAAATCAGGTTAAGGCACTACGAGATGAGCAAAACAGTAGAAATTCATTTAAAAGCCTTCACACTCACCATTACTAAAGGCCACGGGCTCGAAAACATCAGCACTTAAAGACAATGTCTAGTAGCTCAGTTTAGCAGAACTCCAGAAACAATAATAGTCATCAGGGTGGCTTTTTTGCGTCAGGCATAGGCATCAAACGAACTTAAAAAAATGCCCATTTAGCTGAAACACAAACACAATGGACCAAGCAGCTTGACATACTTAGACCAAAGACCTAGACTGAACCATGAAGTTTGATTGAGGTGATCAGAAGAATTTCCGGGTTCGAAAGAATGAGCAGGACAAATGAAGAAAACAAGAAAGGGGAAGCAAACAAAAATAGAAATGATTGGGAAAAAACAAACAAAAAGGCACAACATCAACGAAAAGTTGGGTCAGTAGAAAGAAATACCATCATCTCTAACACCTTGATTCGTGTTGATTCCTGAAACTGTAAACCAGCATTCGAACAAGGTTAATCCTAGCAATTTCCTTGACTTTGTTGAGCATAAAAAATGAAATCTCCCCTGTAGAAAATTGCTTCTACTCACCCTTATAGTGTACAACAATCAAAGGCTTGTCAACAGGAACATGAATCACTTTGAAAGGCCAAAACTTGATGTCACCTTAGACAGAGGAATCACTAAACCTTCTACAAATAACCCAATTGGCATCTGCAAAATAGAGTTTTGTAAGCTACTAAACATCTCTCCCAATTAACATTGAGACATCTTCCAATAAATATTACACCGTTTAAGTCTACACAAAAAAATATGTCTAACACGGATTATAAAAGTCAATAGGTAGATTTAGTTTGATAACATTGGGATCCTTTTTCCTATATCAGTGTCAAAAGTGTCATATCACATGTGATTTCAATTAAATTAGGACAAAAAAGACCAATGCTTAAGCAAAAAAAGTCCAACCAGCCTCAGAAAAGCCTAAGAACATCATCGATGACTTAAAGGATATTAACACACTAATCGATTATATTAAGATAAAAATGCTACACAAATAAGAACTTTACTAGTTCAACAACTTCCTCAGTGCCGGAAGATAGCCGGAAATTCCAAATTCGAGACAACATGATTTAGATTGCATACCTCCAGCTTCTCCTTCTTTAATCGGATGTTTTTTTGTCTTTCCCGGCTTCAACTTCTTTAACCATCTCTCCGTCTATTCCTATACATAACGGACTATCCTTTATGGCGTTAATCTACCAGACTCCAACCACCAGCTCAGATCGTTGCAGGCGGAGGAGAATCGATTCCGACGGTGGCAAGTCAACGAATGACGAATCATTTCAATCAGCGAAGAATCGATTTAGGCTGCGGCGCCGGAAAGTAGATGCAAGTGACGGAATAACCGTGGCTGGTGGCGGAACATCGGTGGCTGGTGGTTGCTGGAGATGGCGCACATCAACCCTAGCTCGACTTTTTTTTTATGTACACAAGGTTATTACCGATTGATAATAAGTTTCTTTGCTTTAGATTGATTTTGAGACTTTTTAGCTTTTAGTTTTTTTTTTTTGAGAAGATAGTTTTTTTTAAAAAGGTTTATGTTGTATGGTTAAGGAAATAATGGGAGGAAGGAATTTAATTTATTTTTTGTTTTTTTTATTATTAAATAGGGACGGGATTTACTCCGGTAATTAACAATTTATAATTAATAGACATCCTTTAGCTATATGACTATTTTCCTCTCACTAAAATCACCTTTTAATGACTGGAATTACCTCCTCTCACTAAATTTTTGTAACTAATAGCCCTTTTTCTTGTAGTGTTGAACTATTCTGCCGTTGATGTAAATGATGACATATCAACCACACTGTATCTACCTATCAACATAGGTTATTGCGGTTATGTCCATTTTGGCCGTGGACATCTGCCTGGTTCAGTAAGAGTTTCTAAGAATTGCGCCCTCACAATTCCCTTTGAAGCGGCCCCTATTCTCTCTTACATAGGTGATTCTGTAATTCAGAATTTTCTCAAAATATTCTTCTTACACAAATCATTAAAAACTCTTCTGTGAGCTTATCCTCGTTCAATCTCACTATTTCTTCATCTTAGGAATGAGCTTGAGGGTTACCCCCCATAGTGACTTTACTTCAGCAATTAGGTTTTCCCATTGAACCAAGATCTTGGGATCTCCAATCTACAAGGTTGGGTTTTCCTTCACAAAAGTTTTATTCCATGGGCTTTAGTCCCATTCCTCGTGATGATTTAGCAACTACCTCTCTATTTAACCCTTTGGTTAGCGGATTCGCAAGATTATTGTTGGTCCCTTGAAAAGGCTTTAGTTAAGTTTAGAGGGGGGGGGGGTGAATAAACTTAACACTTAAAACTTTGGAGTTAACAAATTATGCAACTTCAGCAGCCTGCTGATACTTCAGTAGTCTGCTGAGACCTCAGTAGCCTGCTGATAAACAGTAGTCTACTGACAGTTCAGTTTGCTGAATTTGTGCAGCGGAATAATATCAAAATTAAGCCTTATTACTTGTTGTTAAATATGTTACTAAGTATTAGATACTCAGTAGTGTATGTGTGTGATTTCAGTTGCTAGATTCAGCAGGTTGATATGGATAATGACTAAGTGCAGAAAGTAAATGCAGTAAGTAAGTAGAGAGATTTTT